>JAECXG010000240.1:0-136325 GCA_018152135.1 Drosophila paulistorum | reverse complement strand
AGCCACCATTTCTTATATAACAGCTATACAAGCTGCTGCAACCATTCCACAGCCGCCATTTTGAGTCTTATAGCCGCCATCTTTAATATAGTAGATATATAAGCTGCTGGAACCATTCTACAGCCTTCATTTTGAGTTTCATAGCCGCCATCTTTTATATAACAGCTATACAAGATGCTGGAACCATTCCACAGCCACGAATATTGAGTCTTATAGCCGCCATTTCCTATTTCACAGCTATACAAGCTGCTGGAACCATTCTACAGCCGCCATTTTGAGTCTTATAGCTGCCATTTTTTATATACCAGGTCTACAAGCTGCTGGAACCATTCTACAGCCTTAATTTTGAGTTTCATAGCCGGCATCTTTTATACAACAGCTATTCAAGTTGCTGGAACCATTCCACAGCCGCCAATTTTGAGTCTTATAGCCGCCATCTTTTAAATAACAGCTATACAAGTTTCTGGAACCATTCTACAGCCTTCATTTTTTTAGTTTTTAGTTTATAGCCATCTTTTATATAACAGCTTTACAAGCTGCTGGAACCATTCCGCCATTTTGAGTCTTATAGCCGCCATCTTTAATATAGTAGATATACAAGCAGCTGGAACCATTCTACAGCCTTCATTTTGAGTTTCATAGCCTTCATCTTTTATATAACAGCTATACAAGCTGCTGGAACCATTCCACAGCCGCGAATTTTGAATCTCATTGCCGCCATTTCTTATTTCACAGCTATACAAGCTGCTGGAACCATTCTACAGCCGCCATTTTGAGTCTTATAGCCGCCATCTTTTATATAACAGTTCTACAAGCTGCTGGAACCATTATACAGCCTTCATTTTGAGTTTTATAGCCGCCATCTTTTATATAACAGCTATACAAGCCGCTGGATCCATTCTACAGCCGCCATTTTGAGTGTTATAGACGCCATTCTTTATATAACAGCTTTACAAGTTGCTGGAACCATTCTACAGCCTTCATTTTGAGTCTTATAGCCGCCATCGTTTATTAAACAGCTCTACAAGCTGCTGGAACCATTCTATAGCCGCCGATTTGAGGTTTATAGCCGCCATCTTTTAAATAACAGCTATACAAGTTGCTGGAACCATTCTACAGCCTTCATTTTTAGTTTATAGCCATCTTTTATATAACAGCTTTACAAGCTGCTGGAACCATTCCACAGCCGCCATTTTGAGTCTTATAGCCGCCATCTTTAATATAGTAGATATACAAGCAGCTGGAACCATTCTACAGCCTTCATTTTGAGTTTCATAGCCTTCATCTTTTATATAACAGCTATACAAGCTGCTGAAACCATTCCACAGCCGCGAATTTTGAATCTTATAGCCGCCATTTCTTATTTCACAGCTATACAAGCTGCTGGAACCATTCTACAGCCGCCATTTTGAGTCTTATAGCCGCCATCTTTTAGATAACAGTTCTACAAGCTGCTGGAACCATTCTACAGCCTTCATTTTGAGTTTTATAGCCGCTATCTTTTATATAACAGCTATACAATTTGCTGGAACCATTCTACAGCCGCCATTTTGAGTCTTATAGCCGCCATCTTTAATATAGTAGATATATAAGCTGCTGGAACCATTCTACAGCCTTCATTTTGAGTTTCATAGCCGCCATCTTTTATATAACAGCTATACAAGCTGCTGGAACCATTCTATAGCCGCCAATTTTGAGTCATATAGCCGCCATTTCCTATTTCACAGCTATACAAGCTGCTGGAACCATTCTACAGCCGCCATTTTGAGTCTTATAGCCGCCATCTTTTAGATAACAGTTCTACAAGCTGCTGGAACCATTCTACAGCCTTCATTTTGAGTTTTATAGCCGCCATTTCTTATATAACAGCTATACAAGCTGCTGCAACCATTCCACAGCCGCCATTTTGAGTCTTATAGCCGCCATCTTTAATATAGTAGATATATAAGCTGCTGGAACCATTCTACAGCCTTCATTTTGAGTTTCATAGCCGCCATCTTTTATATAACAGCTATACAAGCTGCTGGAACCATTCTATAGCCGCCAATTTTGAGTCATATAGCCGCCATTTCCTATTTCACAGCTATACAAGCTGCTGGAACCATTCTACAGTCGCCATTTTGAGTCTTTTAGACGCCATCTTTTATATACCAGGTCTACAAGCTGCTGGAACCATTCTACAGCCTTCATTTTGAGTTTCATAGCCGCCATCTTTTATACAACAGCTATTCAAGCTGCTGGAACCATTCCACAGCCGCCAATTTTGAGTCTTATAGCCGCCATTTCTTATATAACAGCTATAAAAGCTGCTGGATCCATTCTACAGCCGCCATTTTAAATTTAATAGCCGCCATCTTTTATATAACAGCTATACAAGCAGCTGGAACCATTCCACAGCCGCCAATTTTGAGTCTTATAGCCGCCATTTCTTATATAACAGCTATACAAGCTGCTGCAACCATTCCACAGCCGCCATTTTGAGTCTTATAGCCGCCATCTTTAATATAGTAGATATATAAGCTGCTGGAACCATTCTACAGCCTTCATTTTGAGTTTCATAGCCGCCATCTTTTATATAACAGCTATACAAGATGCTGGAACCATTCCACAGCCACGAATATTGAGTCTTATAGCCGCCATTTCCTATATCACAGCTATACAAGCTGCTGGAACCATTCTACAGCCGCCATTTTGAGTCTTATAGCTGCCATTTTTTATATACCAGGTCTACAAGCTGCTGGAACCATTCTACAGCCTTAATTTTGAGTTTCATAGCCGCCATCTTTTATACAACAGCTATTCAAGTTGCTGGAACCATTCCACAGCCGCCAATTTTGAGTCTTATAGCCGGCATTTTTTTATATAACAGCTATAAAAGCTGCTGGATCCATTCTACAGCCGCCATTTGAGTTTAATAGCCGCCATCTTTTATATAACAGCTATACAAGCAGCTGGAACCATTCCACAGCCGCCAATTTTGAGTCTTATTGCCGCCATCTTTTATATCACAGCTATACAAGCTGCTGGATCCATTCTACAGCCGCCATTTTGAGTGTTATAGCCGCCAATCTTTATATAACAACTTTACAAGTTGCTGGAACCATTCTACAGCCTTCATTTTAAGTCTTAAAGCCGCCATCTTTTATATAACAGCTATACAAGCTGCTGGAACCATTCTACAGCCTTCATTTTGAGTCTTATAGCCGCCATCGTTTATAAAACAGTTCTACAAGCTGCTGGAACCATTCTATAGCCGCCGATTTGAGGTTTATAGCCGCCATCTTTTATATAACAGCTATACAAGTTGCTGGAACCATTCTACAGCCTTCATTTTTAATTAATAGCCATCTTTTATATAACAGTTTTACAAGCTGCTGGAACCATTCCACATCCGCCATTTTTAGTCTTATAGCCGCCATCTTTAATATAGTAGATATACAAGCTGCTGGAACCATTCTACAGACTTCATTTTGAGTTTCATAGCCTCCATCTTTTATATAACAGCTATACAAGCAGCTGGAACCATTCCACAGCCGCCAATTTGGAGTCTTATAGCTGCCATTTCTTATATAACAGCTATACAAGCTGCTGGAACCATTCTACAGGCGCCAATTTGAGTGTTATAGCCGCCATTCTTTATATAACAGCTTTACAAGTTGCTGGAACCATTCTACAGCCTTCATTTTAAGTCTTAAAGCCGCCATCTTTTAAATAACAGCTTTACAAGCTGCTGGAACCATTCTACAGCCTTCATTTTGAGTCTTATAGCCGCCATCGTTTATAAAACAGCTCTACAAGCTGCTGGAACCATTCTATAGCCGCCGATTTAGGTTTATAGCCGCCATCTTTTATATAACAGCTATACAAGTTGCTGGAACCATTCTACAGCCTTTATTTTTAGTTTATAGCCATCTTTTATATAACAGTTTTACAAGCTGCTGGAACCATTCCACAGCCGCCATTTTTAGTCTTATAGCCGCCATCTTTAATATAGTAGATATACAAGCTGCTGGAACCATTCTACAGACTTCATTTTGAGTTTCATAGCCTCCATCTTTTATATAACAGCTATACAAGCAGCTGGAACCATACCACTGCCGCGAATTTTGAGTCTTATAGCCGCCATTTATTATTTCACAGCTATACAAGCTGCTGGAACCATTCTACAGCCGCCATTTTGAGTCTTATAGCCGCCATCTTTTATATAACAGTTCTACAAGCTGCTGGAACCATTCTACAGCCTTAATTTTGAGTTTTATAGCCGCCATCTTTTATATAACAGCTATACAAGCAGCTGGAACCATTCCACAGCCGCCAATTTGGAGTCTTATAGCTGCCATTTCTTATATAACAGCTATACAAGCTGCTGGAACCATTCTACAGGCGCCAATTTGAGTGTTATAGCCGCCATTCTTTATATAACAGCTTTACAAGTTGCTGGAACCATTCTACAGCCTTCATTTTAAGTCTTAAAGCCGCCATCTTTTAAATAACAGCTTTACAAGCTGCTGGAACCATTCTACAGCCTTCATTTTGAGTCTTATAGCCGCCATCGTTTATAAAACAGCTCTACAAGCTGCTGGAACCATTCTATAGCCGCCGATTTAGGTTTATAGCCGCCATCTTTTATATAACAGCTATACAAGTTGCTGGAACCATTCTACAGCCTTTATTTTTAGTTTATAGCCATCTTTTATATAACAGTTCTACAAGCTGCTGGAACCATTCCACAGCCGCCATTTTTAGTCTTATAGCCGCCATCTTTAATATAGTAGATATACAAGCTGCTGGAACCATTCTACAGACTTCATTTTGAGTTTTATAGCTGCCATTTCTTATATAACAGCTATACAAGCTGCTGGAACCATTCTACAGGCGCCAATTTGAGTGTTATAGCCGCCATTCTTTATATAACAGCTTTACAAGTTGCTGGAACCATTCTACATCCTTCATTTTAAGTCTTAAAGCCGCCATCTTTTATATAACAGCTATAAAAGCAGCTGGAACCATTCCACAGCCGCCAATTTGGAGTCTTATAGCTGCCATTTCTTATATAACAGCTATACAAGCTGCTGGAACCATTCTACAGCCGCCATTTTGAGTCTTATAGCCGCCATCTTTTATATAACAGTTCTACAAGCTGCTGGAACCATTCTACAGCCTTCATTTTGAGTTTTATAGCCGCCATCTTTTATATAACAGCTATACAAGCAGCTGGAACCATTCCACAGCCGCCAATTTGGAGTCTTATAGCTGCCATTTCTTATATAACAGCTATACAAGCTGCTGGAACCATTCTACAGGCGCCAATTTGAGTGTTATAGCCGCCATTCTTTATATAACAGCTTTACAAGTTGCTGGAACCATTCTACAGCCTTCATTTTAAGTCTTAAAGCCGCCATCTTTTAAATAACAGCTTTACAAGCTGCTGGAACCATTCTACAGCCTTCATTTTGAGTCTTATAGCCGCCATCGTTTATAAAACAGCTCTACAAGCTGCTGGAACCATTCTATAGCCGCCGATTTAGGTTTATAGCCGCCATCTTTTATATAACAGCTATACAAGTTGCTGGAACCATTCTACAGCCTTTATTTTTAGTTTATAGCCATCTTTTATATAACAGTTTTACAAGCTGCTGGAACCATTCCACAGCCGCCATTTTTAGTCTTATAGCCGCCATCTTTAATATAGTAGATATACAAGCTGCTGGAACCATTCTACAGACTTCATTTTGAGTTTCATAGCCGCCATCTTTTATATAACAGCTATACAAGCTGCTGGAACCATACCACTGCCGCGAATTTTGAGTCTTATAGCCGCCATTTATTATTTCACAGCTATACAAGCTGCTGGAACCATTCCACAGTCGCGAATTTTGAGTCTTATAGCCGCCATTTCATATTCCACAGCTATACAAGCTGCTGGAACCATTCTACAGCCGCCATTTTCAGTCTTATAGCCGCCATCTTTTATATAACAGCTATACAAGCTGCTGGAACCTTTCTACAGCCTTCATTTTGAGTTTTATAGCCGCCATCTTTTATTTAACAGCTATACAAGCTGCTGGAACCATTCTACAGCCGCCAATTTTGAGTCCTACAGCCGCCATTTCTTATATAACAGCTATAAAAGCTGCTGGATCCATTCTAAGCCGCCATTTTGAGTTTAAAAGCCGCCATCTTTTATATAACAGCTATACAAGCAGCTGGAACCATTCCACAGCCGCCAATTTTGAGTCTTATAGCCGCCATTTCTTATATAACAGCTATACAAGCTGCTGGAACCATTCTTCAGGCGCCATTTTGAGTGTTATAGCCGCCATTTTTTATATAACAGCTATACAAGTTGCTGGAACCATTCTACAACCGCCATTTTGAATCCTATAGCCGCCATCTTTAATATAACAGCTATACAAGCTGCTGGCATACTTCTACAGCCGCCAATTTTGAGTCTTATAGCCGCCATCCTTTATATCACAGCTATACAAGCTGCTGGATCAATTCTACAGCCGCCATTTTGAGTGTTATAGTCGCCATTCTTTAAATAACAATTTTACAAGTTGCTGGAACCATTCTACAGCCTTCATTTTAGGTCTTAAAGCCGCCATATTTTATATAACAGCTATACAAGCTGCTGGAACCATTCTACAGCCTTCATTTTGAGTGTTATAGCCGCCATCCTTTATATCACAGCTATACAAGCTGCTGGATCCATTCTACAGCCGCCATTTTGAGTGTTATAGCCTCCATTCTTTATATGACAGCTTTACAAGTTGCTGGAACCATTCTACAGCCTTCATTTTAAGTCTTAAAGCCGCCATCTTTTCTTTAACAGCTATACAAGCTGCTGGAACCGTTCTTCAGCCGCCATTTTGAGTATTATAGCCGCCATTCTTTATATCACAGCTATACAAGCTGCTGGATCCATTCTACAGCCGCCATTTTGAGTCTTATAGCCGCCATCTTTTATATACCAGTTCTACAAGCTGCTGGAACCTTTCTACAGCCTTCATTTTGAGTTTTATAGCCGCCATCTTTTATAAATCAGCTATACAAGCTGCTGGAACCATTCTACAGCCTTCATTTTGAGTCCTGTAGCCGCCATCTTTTATTTAACAGCTATACAAGCTGCTGGAACCATTCTACAGCCGCTAATTTTGAGTCCTACAGCCGCCATTCTTTATATCACAGCTATACAAGCTGCTGGATCCATTCTACAGCCGCCATTTTGAGCGTTATAGCCGCCATCTTTTATATAACAGATATACAAGTTGCTGGAACCATTCTACAGCCTTCATTTTAAGTCCTATAGCCGCTATCTTTTATATAACAGCTATACAAGTTGCTGGTACCATTCTACAACCTTCATTTTGAGTCCTATAGCCGCCATCTTTTATATAACAGCTATACAAGCTGCTGGAACCATTCCACAGCCGCCAATTTTGCGTCCTACAGCCGCCATTTCTTATATAACAGCTATAAAAGCTGCTGGATCCATTCTACAGCCGCCATTTTGAGTTTAATAGCCGCCATCTTTTATATAACAGCTTTACAAGTTGCTGGAACCATTCTACAGCCTTCATTTTAAGTCTTTAAGCCGCCATATTTTATATAACAGCTATACAAGATGCTGGAACCATTCCACAACCGCGAATTTTGAGTCTTATAGCCGCCATTTCCTATTTCACAGCTGTACAAGCTGCTGGAACCATTCTACAGCCTTCATTTTGAGTCCTATAGCCGCCATCTTTTATTTAACAGCTATACAAGCTGCTGGAACCATTCTACAGCCGCTTATTTTGAGTCCTACAGCCGCCATTCTTTATATTACAGCTATACAAGCTGCTGGATCCATTCTACAGCCGCCATTTGAGTCTTATAGCCGCCATCTTTTATATACCAGTTCTACAAGCTGCTGGAACCTTTCTACAGGCGCCATTTTGAGTGTTATAGCCGCCATTTTTTTATATAACAGCTATACAAGCTGCTGGAACCTTTCTACAGCCGCCATTTTGAGTGTTATAGCCGCCATTCTTTATTAAACAGCTATACAAGTTGCTGGAACCATTCTACAGCCTTCATTTTGAGTCCTATAGCCGCCATCTTTTATTTAACAGCTATACAAGCTGCTGGAACCATTCTACAGCCGCTTATTTTGAGTCCTACAGCCTCCATTCTTTATATCACAGCTATAAAAGCTGCTGGATCCATTCTACAGCTGCCATTTTGAGCGTTATAGCCGCCATCTTTTATATAACAGCTATACAAATTGCTGGAACCATTCTACAGCCTTCATTTTGAGTCCTATCGCCGCTATCTTTTATATAACAGCTATACAAGTTGCTGGTACCATTCTACAACCTTCATTTTGAGTCCGATAGCCGCCATCTTTTATATAACAGCTATACGAGCTGCTGGTGCCGTTCTACAGCCGCCATTTTGAGTGTTATAGCCGCCATTTCTTATATAACAGCTATACAAGCTGCTGGCACCATTCTACAGCCGCCAATTTTGAGTCTTATAGCCGCCATTTCTTATATAACAGCTATACAAGCTGCTGGAACCTTTCTACAGCCTTCATTTTGAGTTTTATAGCCGCCATCTTTTATTTAACAGCTATACAAGCTGCTGGAACCATTCTACAGCCGCCAATTTTGAGTCCTACAGCCGCCATTTCTTATATAACAGCTATAAAAGCTGCTGGATCCATTCTAAGCCGCCATTTTGAGTTTAAAAGCCGCCATCTTTTATATAACAGCTATACAAGCAGCTGGAACCATTCCACAGCCGCCAATTTTGGAGTCTTATAGCCGCCATTTCTTATATAACAGCTATACAAGCTGCTGGAACCATTCTTCAGGCGCCATTTTGAGTGTTATAGCCGCCATTTTTTATATAACAGCTATACAAGTTGCTGGAACCATTCTACAACCGCCATTTTGAATCCTATAGCCGCCATCTTTAATATAACAGCTATACAAGCTGCTGGCATCATTCTACAGCCGCCAATTTTGAGTCTTATAGCCGCCATCCTTTATATCACAGCTATACAAGCTGCTGGATCAATTCTACAGCCGCCATTTTGAGTGTTATAGTCGCCATTCTTTAAATAACAATTTTACAAGTTGCTGGAACCATTCTACAGCCTTCATTTTAAGTCTTAAAGCCGCCATCTTTTATATAACAGCTATACAAGCTGCTGGAACCATTCTACAGCCTTCATTTTGAGTGTTATAGCCGCCATCCTTTATATCACAGCTATACAAGCTGCTGGATCCATTCTACAGCCGCCATTTTGAGTGTTATAGCCTCCATTCTTTATATGACAGCTTTACAAGTTGCTGGAACCATTCTACAGCCTTCATTTTAAGTCTTAAAGCCGCCATCTTTTCTTTAACAGCTATACAAGCTGCTGGAACCGTTCTTCAGCCGCCATTTTGAGTATTATAGCCGCCATTCTTTATATCACAGCTATACAAGCTGCTGGATCCATTCTACAGCCGCCATTTTGAGTCTTATAGCCGCCATCTTTTTATATACCAGTTCTACAAGCTGCTGGAACCTTTCTACAGCCTTCATTTTGAGTTTTATAGCCGCCATCTTTTATAAATCAGCTATACAAGCTGCTGGAACCATTCTACAGCCGCTAATTTTGAGTCCTACAGCCGCCATTCTTTATATCACAGCTATACAAGCTGCTGGATCCATTCTACAGCCGCCATTTTGAGCGTTATAGCCGCCATCTTTTATATAACAGCTTTACAAGTTGCTGGAACCATTCTACAGCCTTCATTTTGAGTCCTATAGCCGCTATCTTTTATATAACAGCTATACAAGTTGCTGGTACCATTCTACAACCTTCATTTTGAGTCCTATAGCCGCCATTTCTTATATAACAGCTATACAAGCTGCTGGAACCATTCCACAGCCGCCAATTTTGCGTCCTACAGCCGCCATTTCTTATATAACAGCTATAAAAGCTGCTGGATCCATTCTACAGCCGCCATTTTGAGTTTAATAGCCGCCATCTTTTATATAACAGCTTTACAAGTTGCTGGAACCATTCTACAGCCTTCATTTTAAGTCTTAAAGCCGCCATATTTTATATAACAGCTATACAAGATGCTGGAACCATTCCACAACCGCGAATTTTGAGTCTTATAGCCGCCATTTCATATTTTACAGCTGTACAAGCTGCTGGAACCATTCTACAGCCTTCATTTTGAGTCCTATAGCCGCCATCTTTTATTTAACAGCTATACAAGCTGCTGGAACCATTCTACAGCCGCTTATTTTGAGTCCTACAGCCGCCATTCTTTATATTACAGCTATACAAGCTGCTGGATCCATTCTACAGCCGCCATTTGAGTCTTATAGCCGCCATCTTTTATATACCAGTTCTACAAGCTGCTGGAACCTTTCTACAGGCGCCATTTTGAGTGTTATAGCCGCCATTTTTTATATAACAGCTATACAAGCTGCTGGAACCTTTCTACAGCCGCCATTTTGAGTGTTATAGCCGCCATTCTTTATTAAACAGCTATACAAGTTGCTGGAACCATTCTACAGCCTTCATTTTGAGTCCTATAGCCGCCATCTTTTATTTAACAGCTATACAAGCTGCTGGAACCATTCTACAGCCGCTTATTTTGAGTCCTCAAGCCTCCATTCTTTATATCACAGCTATAAAAGCTGCTGGATCCATTCTACAGCCGCCATTTTGAGCGTTATAGCCGCCATCTTTTATATAACAGCTATACAAATTGCTGGAACCATTCTACAGCCTTCATTTTGAGTCCTATCGCCGCTATCTTTTATATAACAGCTATACAAGTTGCTGGTACCATTCTACAACCTTCATTTTGAGTCCTATAGCCGCCATCTTTTATATAACAGCTATACGAGCTGCTGGTGCCGTTCTACAGCCGCCATTTTGAGTGTTATAGCCGCCATTTCTTATATAACAGCTATACAAGCTGCTGGCACCATTCTACAGCCGCCAATTTTGAGTCTTATAGCCGCCATTTCTTATATAACAGCTATACAAGCTGCTGGAACCTTTCTACAGCCTTCATTTTGAGTTTTATAGCCGCCATCTTTTATTTAACAGCTATACAAGCTGCTGGAACCATTCTACAGCCGCCAATTTTGAGTCCTACAGCCGCCATTTCTTATATAACAGCTATAAAAGCTGCTGGATCCATTCTAAGCCGCCATTTTGAGTTTAAAAGCCGCCATCTTTTATATAACAGCTATACAAGCAGCTGGAACCATTCCACAGCCGCCAATTTTGAGTCTTATAGCCGCCATTTCTTATATAACAGCTATACAAGCTGCTGGAACCATTCTACAACCGCCATTTTGAATCCTATAGCCGCCATCTTTAATATAACAGCTATACAAGCTGCTGGCATCATTCTACAGCCGCCAATTATGACTCTTATAGCCGCCATCCTTTATATCACAGCTATACAAGCTGCTGGATCAATTCTACAGCCGCCATTTTGAGTGTTATAGTCGCCATTCTTTAAATAACAATTTTACAAGTTGCTGGAACCATTCTACAGCCTTCATTTTAAGTCTTAAAGCCGCCATCTTTTATATAACAGCTATACAAGCTGCTGGAACCATTCTACAGCCTTCATTTTGAGTGTTATAGCCGCCATCCTTTATATCACAGCTATACAAGCTGCTGGATCCATTCTACAGCCGCCATTTTGAGTGTTATAGCCTCCATTCTTTATATGACAGCTTTACAAGTTGCTGGAACCATTCTACAGCCTTCATTTTAAGTCTTAAAGCCGCCATCTTTTCTTTAACAGCTATACAAGCTGCTGGAACCGTTCTTCAGCCGCCATTTTGAGTATTATAGCCGCCATTCTTTATATCACAGCTATACAAGCTGCTGGATCCATTCTACAGCCGCCATTTTGAGTCTTATAGCCGCCATCTTTTATATACCAGTTCTACAAGCTGCTGGAACCTTTCTACAGCCTTCATTTTGAGTTTTATAGCCGCCATCTTTTATAAATCAGCTATACAAGCTGCTGGAACCATTCTACAGCCTTCATTTTGAGTCCAGGTAGCCGCCATCTTTTATTTAACAGCTATACAAGCTGCTGGAACCATTCTACAGCCGCTAATTTTGAGTCCTACAGCCGCCATTCTTTATATCACAGCTATACAAGCTGCTGGATCCATTCTACAGCCGCCATTTTGAGCGTTATAGCCGCCATCTTTTATATAACAGCTATACAAGTTGCTGGAACCATTCTACAGCCTTCATTTTGAGTCCTATAGCCGCTATCTTTTATATAACAGCTATACAAGTTGCTGGTACCATTCTACAACCTTCATTTTGAGTCCTATAGCCGCCATCTTTTATATAACAGCTATACAAGCTGCTGGAACCATTCCACAGCCGCCAATTTTGCGTCCTACAGCCGCCATTTCTTATATAACAGCTATAAAAGCTGCTGGATCCATTCTACAGCCGCCATTTTGAGTTTAATAGCCGCCATTTCTTATATAACAGCTATACAAGCTGCTGGAACCATTCTTCAGGCGCCATTTTGAGTGTTATAGCCGCCATTTTTTATATAACAGCTATACAAGTTGCTGGAACCATTCTACTACCGCCATTTTGAATCCTATAGCCGCCATCTTTAATATAACAGCTATACAAGCTGCTGGCATCATTCTACAGCCGCCAATTTTGAGTCTTATAGCCGCCATCCTTTATATCACAGCTATACAAGCTGCTGGATCAATTCTACAGCCGCCATTTTGAGTGTTATAGTCGCCATTCTTTAAATAACAATTTTACAAGTTGCTGGAACCATTCTACAGCCTTCATTTTAAGTCTTAAAGCCGCCATCTTTTATATAACAGCTATACAAGCTGCTGGAACCATTCTACAGCCTTCATTTTGAGTGTTATAGCCGCCATCCTTTATATCACAGCTATACAAGCTGCTGGATCCATTCTACAGCCGCCATTTTGAGTGTTATACCCTCCATTCTTTATATGACAGCTTTACAAGTTGCTGGAACCATTCTACAGCCTTCATTTTAAGTCTTAAAGCCGCCATCTTTTCTTTAACAGCTATACAAGCTGCTGGAACCGTTCTTCAGCCGCCATTTTGAGTATTATAGCCGCCATTCTTTATATCACAGCTATACAAGCTGCTGGATCCATTCTACAGCCGCCATTTTGAGTCTTATAGCTGCCATCTTTTATATACCAGTTCTACAAGCTGCTGGAACCTTTCTACAGCCTTCATTTTGAGTTTTATAGGCGCCATCTTTTATAAATCAGCTATACAAGCTGCTGGAACCATTCTACAGCCGCTAATTTTGAGTCCTACAGCCGCCATTCTTTATATCACAGCTATACAAGCTGCTGGATCCATTCTACAGCCGCCATTTTGAGCGTTATAGCCGCCATCTTTTATATAACAACTATACAAGTTGCTGGAACCATTCTACAGCCTTCATTTTGAGTCCTATAGCCGCTATCTTTTATATAACAGCTATACAAGTTGCTGGTACCATTCTACAACCTTCATTTTGAGTCCTATAGCCGCCATCTTTTATATAACAGCTATACAAGCTGCTGGAACCATTCCACAGCCGCCAATTTTGCGTCCTACAGCCGCCATTTCTTATATAACAGCTATAAAAGCTGCTGGATCCATTCTACAGCCGCCATTTTGAGTTTAATAGCCGCCATCTTTTATATAACAGCTTTACAAGTTGCTGGAACCATTCTACAGCCTTCATTTTAAGTCTTTAAGCCGCCATATTTTATATAACAGCTATACAAGATGCTGGAACCATTCCACAACCGCGAATTTTGAGTCTTATAGCCGCCATTTCCTATTTTACAGCTGTACAAGCTGCTGGAACCATTCTACAGCCTTCATTTTGAGTCCTATAGCCGCCATCTTTTATTTAACAGCTATACAAGCTGCTGGAACCATTCTACAGCCGCTTATTTTGAGTCCTACAGCCGCCATTCTTTATATTACAGCTATACAAGCTGCTGGATCCATTCTACAGCCGCCATTTGAGTCTTATAGCCGCCATCTTTTATATACCAGTTCTACAAGCTGCTGGAACCTTTCTACAGGCGCCATTTTGAGTGTTATAGCCGCCATTTTTTATATAACAGCTATACAAGCTGCTGGAACCTTTCTACAGCCGCCATTTTGAGTGTTTTTGAAATATCTTAGAATGTTTATTGATTAAGTGATATTGATATTACATAAGTATATCTCGCAAGTTTATAATGCGTGTGCTTGCTGCGAACGACCGGCTGGACTGCCATTCGGGCGTCAAGAATAGAGTTGCCAGATGGCTTACGTATGATAGGGCTGCATACACAACACCCCTTAACACCCAGATGACTCATAGAATTGAGTGGGTCGTCTCATGCGAGCAGAACGTCGTAGCATCGGTGAGGCATGCAATGACTGTGGATCATCTTGAATAGGACTCTCTGGCCTAGAGTGGTTACTGGAAACAGGATCTTCCGTGTTGTCATCAGTTGCTGATGGTGCTTGATGTGATATGTTTACATCTATTTGTTCAACTCGGCTTCGAATTTGGTTATAATGACGCTTCATTATGCGATTGTCTGTCAAACGAACTTTGTAAGACACTGGTCCTGTTTGCTCGGATATGTAGGCTTCTATCCATTTTGGGCCCGGTGCATAGTTTCGTACCCAAACGGATTTGCCTGTATCAAAACATTTCGATTGATTAATAAATGGCTCTGCTCCATTAGAAATTTCTTGTGGCTGTAGTTTATCAAAGTAGGACTTTAACTCCCGATTCAACAACAGCTGAGCTGGCGAGCGATTTGTCGTTGCATGTGGAGTTATGTGTTGATTAAACAAAAATCGAGCAAGGCTTAGATCCATATTATTGTTCGGAGATAGTTTTTAAGGTAGTTTTTGGTGGTCTGCACCATTCGCTCTGCTTGGCCGTTTGTTGCTGGGTGAAACGGTGCTGATCTAATGTGTCGAATTAGATTGTTGTGGAGGAATGCCTTGAACTCCTCGGAGGTAAATGCTGTGCCATTGTCTGACACTAACTGATCTGGTAACCCATGCGTAGCGAACAGTTGCCTGAGAACTTTGATTGTAGCCGCTGTAGAAGTGGAGCTAACAACCGCAACCTCTAGCCATTTTGAGTAAGAATCCACGACCAGAAGAAAGGTTTTCCCTTGAAAAGGTCCTGCAAAGTCGATGTGTAGACGGGACCACGGCCGCTTGGCTGACTCCCAATGATGCACCGGTGCCTCTGAATGATCGTTACGATTCTGCTGGCATGGAATACATTTCTTAACAATGAGCTCAATCTCTGCGTCAATGTTTGGCCACCAAACATAGCTACGCGCTAACGCCTTCATTTTTACAATGCCTGGATGAGCGGCATGTAGAGCAGCTAAAATTGTTGCTCTGGATTTCGGTGGAACTACGGCGCGATTTCCCCAAATCAAAACTCCTTTATTTGTAGATAGCTGTTCCCGACGGCAATAGTATGGATATGCAATATCTGATTGCTCCAATTTCATGTCAGGCCATCCCCTTAACACCCAGTTTGATACTTTCGCCAATAAGGGGTCCTTCGATGTTTGAGCGGCAATCGCCTCAGCACTTATGATTGGCGTTGCTGCTAATTCGATCATAAGCACATCGTCTGTGCTCACAGCGTCCGATGCTGCTGACAGTGGACAACGACTTAGAAAATCCGCATTGCCCATTTTTACTCCGGAGCGGTGTACTAGCTCGAAAGTATATGCTGACAGGAACAAAGATCGACGTAGCATCTGATTTGAAATTATGTTTGGGATTGCTTTCGATGTGGTGAAAATACCCAGCAGAGGTCGATGATCGGTGATTAGTGTGAAAGTACGACCGTAGACATAGTTGTGGAACTTCTTTACTCCTGCTACCAAGGCAATAGCTTCTCGATCAATCTGAGCATAATTTCGCTCAGCTTTGGATAAGGTACGGGAGTAAAAAGCGATGGGTTTCTCCGCTCCATTCGGCATTTTGTGACTTAAAACTGCACCGAGTCCATATGGCGACGCATCACAAGCTAGAACTAGTGGCAATGAACCATCATAATGCACTAGTACGTCGTCTGACCCAATAAGTTCCTTAAGTGTAGAAAAAGCCTTCTCACACTGTTTGTCCCACCTCCAAGTTGCATTTTTATCCAAAAGACGATGTAAGGGTTCTGCCACTGTTGCTTTATGTGGCAAAAATGAGTGATAAAAATTTAGTAGTCCTAAGAAAGCCTGCAACTGCTTTTTATCCTTAGGTTCTGGTGCGTCTTTGATTGCCGAGACTTTATCGGCACATGGTCTTATACCAGTTGAGTCAATTTTGAACCCTAAAAACTCAACGAATGGTACTCCGAATTGGCATTTGTCCTTGCGTAGTCGCAGTCCCGCTTTATCAAAACGTATAAACAGTTCCTGTAATCTAGTTGCCAATTCCGTTTCCGTTTTTCCCATTATTACAATGTCATCAAAATATGGTAAGACTCCGGAAATATTCTGTACCACATTCTCAATACAGCCTTGAAAAATGCCTGGTGCTGATGAAATGCCGAATTGCAATCGAGTAACTTTGAATGCACCCTTATGTGTACTGATTGTTTGCAGCAAAGACGAGTTTTCGTCGACTACTAACTGCTGATAAGCTTGAGCCAGATCAATTTTGGCAAAAATCGATCCACCTTCGATAGATGCCAGCAAAGTGTTGATCGCCGGTATTTGATGGCAGTGCGGCTTAACCGCTTTGTTTAAAGTTGATTTATAGTCGCCGCAAATACGAATTGAACCGTCCTTCTTGATAACTGGTACAATAGGAGTGGCCCAATCTGAATACTCCACAGGTTTAAGAATCCCTTGCTTGCATAGGCGATCCAGCTCCTCTTCGACTAGTCCCTTTAGAGAATATGGAATTCGGCGTGGAGGTAGTCGCACTGGTGGCACTGTTGCATCAATGTTTAATGTGACTGGCGGACCAGTGTAACAACCAAGTTCTGTTGAGAATAAGTGTTCGAACTTATTCAGAATGCATGCGATCTGTACGTCACTGCCCACTGAATGTATGCCCTTGATACTGATGCCTAGTGGGTCAAACCAGTTGCAACCCAGAAGGTCGCTACAACCGCTTTTAGTGACGATGACTGGTAGATTATCAATATTACGACCGTTGTAATGAATTGATACATCAAAAACTCCTAGTATCTGGATTGGGTTGTGTTGGTAGTCACTAAACCCCGGATCGTAGTTGTAAACCTTAGGCTTGTTTGTTGGCCAGATACGATCATAAGTCCGCAACGTCATCATAGTTACGTCAGATCCAGAATCCACTTCAAAAGTACACGATTTTCCATTAATCTGTACCGTGATACGTTTCTTCAGGCTCACCAGATTAGATATGAGGTTTACCGATTTTCCGCGTGAATTTTTGCCCTTTACTGGATGAACATCGTTCGACGATTCATTATTCCGGCAGACACGCTTAAGATGGCCCTTCCGGCCACAGCCGTGACATATTGCTTCACGATAAGGGCATTGCTGCCGGCCGTGTGGACCGGCACAACCCGCACATTGTTGTCCTTTTCCTTTATGTGGTTGTTGAGGGCGCTGTGATTTGATGCTGTGGATAGTCTCATTAGGCTGTCTGATAGCCTTTGCACTCGCTGCTGCAGCTTCACTAGTAGTTGCTCTCTCCAAAACTTTCTGCACTGTCAATTCAGTGTCTGCAAGAAAACTTCTCTGTAAGCTTTCATCCCTCATGCCGCATACAAAACGATCACGCAGCATTCTGTCCAACGCTGCTCCAAAATTGCAACCCACTGCCAATGCCCGCAGCGCTGCGAGATAGTTTCCGACGGTCTCGTCCGGATGTTGATCACGTTTGTGAAAATGATAAAATGCAGCGATTTCCGATGGACGTGGACAAAGATGATCAGTTAGAATCTTCTCAATTTGGTCTAACGGTAATGTACTGACCTGGTTTGGAAACGCCAATGATGTCAAAAGATCGTAGACTGGTGCTCCGACCAATGTGAGGAAAGATGCTTTTTTGCGACCCTCGTCTTTGACATCATTGGCAAGCAGGAACAATTTAAATCGCTCCAAATATGAGCCCCATTTATTTGGCTGCCCCAAATCAAACGGTTCCAAACTTCCAACTGTCGTCATAATTGGGTTCCGTTGAGTATATTTAGCACTCGTAGAATCAATTACTTCCTTCTTTTCCTCAAAAACGCCGGCCAATCTAATCTCTCCAAATTCACCAGCAAGCGACTCTGCCATGCAAATGTGTGTGTAAACGTTTGCAAAATTTCACCACAGCATGTATATGTAAACGTATATGTATGCTTTTGTGCGTGACAATTTTTTGATATTTTGCGTCAATAATTCCAAGTTTATTTCGGATGATAATTAGCATCCCATCCTCGTCGCCAGTTTGAAATATCTTAGAATGTTTATTGATTAAGTGATATTGATATTACATAAGTATATCTCGCAAGTTTATAATGCGTGTGCTTGCTGCGAACGACCGGCTGGACTGCCATTCGGGCGTCAAGAATAGAGTTGCCAGATGGCTTACGTATGATAGGGCTGCATACACAACAGTGTTATAGCCGCCATTCTTTATTAAACAGCTATACAAGTTGCTGGAACCATTCTACAGCCTTCATTTTGAGTCCTATAGCCGCCATCTTTTATTTAACAGCTATACAAGCTGCTGGAACCATTCTACAGCCGCTTATTTTGAGTCCTCAAGCCTCCATTCTTTATATCACAGCTATAAAAGCTGCTGGATCCATTCTACAGCCGCCATTTTGAGCGTTATAGCCGCCATCTTTTATATAACAGCTATACAAATTGCTGGAACCATTCTACAGCCTTCATTTTGAGTCCTATCGCCGCTATCTTTTATATAACAGCTATACAAGTTGCTGGTACCATTCTACAACCTTCATTTTGAGTCCTATAGCCGCCATCTTTTATATAACAGCTATACGAGCTGCTGGTGCCGTTCTACAGCCGCCATTTTGAGTGTTATAGCCGCCATTTCTTATATAACAGCTATACAAGCTGCTGGCACCATTCTACAGCCGCCAATTTTGAGTCTTATAGCCGCAATTTCTTATATAACAGCTATACAAGCTGCTGGAACCTTTCTACAGCCTTCATATTGAGTTTTATAGCCGCCATCTTTTATTTAACAGCTATACAAGCTGCTGGAACCATTCTACAGCCGCCAATTTTGAGTCCTACAGCCGCCATTTCTTATATAACAGCTATAAAAGCTGCTGGATCCATTCTAAGCCGCCATTTTGAGTTTAAAAGCCGCCATCTTTTATATAACAGCTATACAAGCAGCTGGAACCATTCCACAGCCGCCAATTTTGAGTCTTATAGCCGCCATTTCTTATATAACAGCTATACAAGCTGCTGGAACCATTCTTCAGGCGCCATTTTGAGTGTTATAGCCGCCATTTTTTTATATAACAGCTATACAAGTTGCTGGAACCATTCTACAACCGCCATTTTGAATCCTATAGCCGCCATCTTTAATATAACAGCTATACAAGCTGCTGGCATCATTCTACAGCCGCCAATTTTGAGTCTTATAGCCGCCATCCTTTATATCACAGCTATACAAGCTGCTGGATCAATTCTACAGCCGCCATTTTGAGTGTTATAGTCGCCATTCTTTAAATACAAGCTGCTGGAACCATTCTACAGCCTTCATTTTGAGTGTTATAGCCGCCATCCTTTATATCACAGCTATACAAGCTGCTGGATCCATTCTACAGCCGCCATTTTGAGTGTTATAGCCTCCATTCTTTATATGACAGCTTTACAAGTTGCTGGAACCATTCTACAGCCTTCATTTTAAGTCTTAAAGCCGCCATCTTTTCTTTAACAGCTATACAAGCTGCTGGAACCGTTCTTCAGCCGCCATTTTGAGTATTATAGCCGCCATTCTTTATATCACAGCTATACAAGCTGCTGGATCCATTCTACAGCCGCCATTTTGAGTCTTATAGCCGCCATCTTTTATATACCAGTTCTACAAGCTGCTGGAACCTTTCTACAGCCTTCATTTTGAGTTTTATAGCCGCCATCTTTTATAAATCAGCTATACAAGCTGCTGGAACCATTCTACAGCCTTCATTTTGAGTCCAGGTAGCCGCCATCTTTTATTTAACAGCTATACAAGCTGCTGGAACCATTCTACAGCCGCTAATTTTGAGTCCTACAGCCGCCATTCTTTATATCACAGCTATACAAGCTGCTGGATCCATTCTACAGCCGCCATTTTGAGCGTTATAGCCGCCATCTTTTATATAACAGCTATACAAGTTGCTGGAACCATTCTACAGCCTTCATTTTGAGTCCTATAGCCGCTATCTTTTATATAACAGCTATACAAGTTGCTGGTACCATTCTACAACCTTCATTTTGAGTCCTATAGCCGCCATCTTTTATATAACAGCTATACAAGCTGCTGGAACCATTCCACAGCCGCCAATTTTGCGTCCTACAGCCGCCATTTCTTATATAACAGCTATAAAAGCTGCTGGATCCATTCTACAGCCGCCATTTTGAGTTTAATAGCCGCCATTTCTTATATAACAGCTATACAAGCTGCTGGAACCATTCTTCAGGCGCCATTTTGAGTGTTATAGCCGCCATTTTTTATATAACAGCTATACAAGTTGCTGGAACCATTCTACTACCGCCATTTTGAATCCTATAGCCGCCATCTTTAATATAACAGCTATACAAGCTGCTGGCATCATTCTACAGCCGCCAATTTTGAGTCTTATAGCCGCCATCCTTTATAGCACAGCTATACAAGCTGCTGGATCAATTCTACAGCCGCCATTTTGAGTGTTATAGTCGCCATTCTTTAAATAACAATTTTACAAGTTGCTGGAACCATTCTACAGCCTTCATTTTAAGTCTTAAAGCCGCCATCTTTTATATAACAGCTATACAAGCTGCTGGAACCATTCTACAGCCTTCATTTTGAGTGTTATAGCCGCCATCCTTTATATCACAGCTATACAAGCTTCTGGATCCATTCTACAGCCGCCATTTTGAGTGTTATACCCTCCATTCTTTATATGACAGCTTTACAAGTTGCTGGAACCATTCTACAGCCTTCATTTTAAGTCTTAAAGCCGCCATCTTTTCTTTAACAGCTATACAAGCTGCTGGAACCGTTCTTCAGCCGCCATTTTGAGTATTATAGCCGCCATTCTTTATATCACAGCTATACAAGCTGCTGGATCCATTCTACAGCCGCCATTTTGAGTCTTATAGCTGCCATCTTTTATATACCAGTTCTACAAGCTGCTGGAACCTTTCTACAGCCTTCATTTTGAGTTTTATAGCCGCCATCTTTTATAAATCAGCTATACAAGCTGCTGGAACCATTCTACAGCCGCCGATTTGAGTTTTATAGCCGCCATCTTTTATATAACAGCTATACAAGCTGCTGGATCCATTCTACAGCCGCCATTTTGAGCGTTATAGCCGCCATCTTTTATATAACAGCTATACAAGTTGCTGGAACAATTCTACAGCCTTCATTTTGAGTCCTATAGCCGCTATCTTTTATATAACAGCTATACAAGTTGCTGGTACCATTCTACAACCTTCATTTTGAGTCCTATAGCCGCCATCTTTTATATAACAGCTATACAAGCTGCTGGAACCATTCCACAGCCGCCAATTTTGCGTCCTACAGCCGCCATTTCTTATATAACAGCTATAAAAGCTGCTGGATCCATTCTACAGCCGCCATTTTGAGTTTAATAGCCGCCATCTTTTATATAACAGCTTTACAAGTTGCTGGAACCATTCTACAGCCTTCATTTTAAGTCTTTAAGCCGCCATATTTTATATAACAGCTATACAAGATGCTGGAACCATTCCACAACCGCGAATTTTGAGTCTTATAGCCGCCATTTCCTATTTTACAGCTGTACAAGCTGCTGGAACCATTCTACAGCCTTCATTTTGAGTCCTATAGCCGCCATCTTTTATTTAACAGCTATACAAGCTGCTGGAACCATTCTACAGCCGCTTATTTTGAGTCCTACAGCCGCCATTCTTTATATTACAGCTATACAAGCTGCTGGATCCATTCTACAGCCGCCATTTGAGTCTTATAGCCGCCATCTTTTATATACCAGTTCTACAAGCTGCTGGAACCTTTCTACAGGCGCCATTTTGAGTGTTATAGCCGCCATTTTTTATATAACAGCTATACAAGCTGCTGGAACCTTTCTACAGCCGCCATTTTGAGTGTTATAGCCGCCATTCTTTATTAAACAGCTATACAAGTTGCTGGAACCATTCTACAGCCTTCATTTTGAGTCCTATAGCCGCCATCTTTTATTTAACAGCTATACAAGCTGCTGGAACCATTCTACAGCCGCTTATTTTGAGTCCTCAAGCCTCCATTCTTTATATCACAGCTATAAAAGCTGCTGGATCCATTCTACAGCCGCCATTTTGAGCGTTATAGCCGCCATCTTTTATATAACAGCTATACAAATTGCTGGAACCATTCTACAGCCTTCATTTTGAGTCCTATCGCCGCTATCTTTTATATAACAGCTATACAAGTTGCTGGTACCATTCTACAACCTTCATTTTGAGTCCTATAGCCGCCATCTTTTATATAACAGCTATACGAGCTGCTGGTGCCGTTCTACAGCCGCCATTTTGAGTGTTATAGCCGCCATTTCTTATATAACAGCTATACAAGCTGCTGCCACCATTCTACAGCCGCCAATTTTGAGTCTTATAGCCGCAATTTCTTATATAACAGCTATACAAGCTGCTGGAACCTTTCTACAGCCTTCATATTGAGTTTTATAGCCGCCATCTTTTATTTAACAGCTATACAAGCTGCTGGAACCATTCTACAGCCGCCAATTTTGAGTCCTACAGCCGCCATTTCTTATATAACAGCTATAAAAGCTGCTGGATCCATTCTAAGCCGCCATTTTGAGTTTAAAAGCCGCCATCTTTTATATAACAGCTATACAAGCAGCTGGAACCATTCCACAGCCGCCAATTTTGAGTCTTATAGCCGCCATTTCTTATATAACAGCTATACAAGCTGCTGGAACCATTCTTCAGGCGCCATTTTGAGTGTTATAGCCGCCATTTTTTTATATAACAGCTATACAAGTTGCTGGAACCATTCTACAACCGCCATTTTGAATCCTATAGCCGCCATCTTTAATATAACAGCTATACAAGCTGCTGGCATCATTCTACAGCCGCCAATTTTGAGTCTTATAGCCGCCATCCTTTATATCACAGCTATACAAGCTGCTGGATCAATTCTACAGCCGCCATTTTGAGTGTTATAGTCGCCATTCTTTAAATAACAATTTTACAAGTTGCTGGAACCATTCTACAGCCTTCATTTTAAGTCTTAAAGCCGCCATCTTTTATATAACAGCTATACAAGCTGCTGGAACCATTCTACAGCCTTCATTTTGAGTGTTATAGCCGCCATCCTTTATATCACAGCTATACAAGCTGCTGGATCCATTCTACAGCCGCCATTTTGAGTGTTATAGCCTCCTTTCTTTATATGACAGCTTTACAAATTGCTGGAACCATTCTACAGCCTTCATTTTAAGTCTTAAAGCCGCCATCTTTTCTTTAACAGCTATACAAGCTGCTGGAACCGTTCTTCAGCCGCCATTTTGAGTATTATAGCCGCCATTCTTTATATCACAGCTATACAAGCTGCTGGATCCATTCTACAGCCGCCATTTTGAGTCTTATAGCCGCCATCTTTTATATACCAGTTCTACAAGCTGCTAGAACCTTTCTACAGCCTTCATTTTGAGTTTTATAGCCGCCATCTTTTATAAATCAGCTATACAAGCTGCTGGAACCATTCTACAGCCTTCATTTTGAGTCCAGGTAGCCGCCATCTTTTATTTAACAGCTATACAAGCTGCTGGAACCATTCTACAGCCGCTAATTTTGAGTCCTACAGCCGCCATTCTTTATATCACAGCTATACAAGCTGCTGGATCCATTCTACAGCCGCCATTTTGAGCGTTATAGCCGCCATCTTTTATATAACAGCTATACAAGTTGCTGGAACCATTCTACAGCCTTCATTTTGAGTCCTATAGCCGCTATCTTTTATATAACAGCTATACAAGTTGCTGGTACCATTCTACAACCTTCATTTTGAGTCCTATAGCCGCCATCTTTTATATAACAGCTATACAAGCTGCTGGAACCATTCCACAGCCGCCAATTTTGCGTCCTACAGCCGCCATTTCTTATATAACAGCTATAAAAGCTGCTGGATCCATTCTACAGCCGCCATTTTGAGTTTAATAGCCGCCATCTTTTATATAACAGCTTTACAAGTTGCTGGAACCATTCTACAGCCTTCATTTTAAGTCTTTAAGCCGCCATATTTTATATAACAGCTATACAAGATGCTGGAACCATTCCACAACCGCGAATTTTGAGTCTTATAGCCGCCATTTCCTATTTCACAGCTGTACAAGCTGCTGGAACCATTCTACAGCCTTCATTTTGAGTCCTATAGCCGCCATCTTTTATTTAACAGCTATACAAGCTGCTGGAACCATTCTACAGCCGCTTATTTTGAGTCCTACAGCCGCCATTCTTTATATTACAGCTATACAAGCTGCTGGATCCATTCTACAGCCGCCATTTGAGTCTTATAGCCGCCATCTTTTATATACCAGTTCTACAAGCCATTTTTTATATAACAGCTATACAAGCTGCTTGAACCTTTCTACAGCCGCCATTTTGAGTGTTATAGCCGCCATTCTTTATTAAACAGCTATACAAGTTGCTGGAACCATTCTACAGCCTTCATTTTGAGTCCTATAGCCGCCATCTTTTATATAACAGCTATACAAGCTGCTGGAACCATTCCACAGCCGCCAATTTTGCGTCCTACAGCCGCCATTTCTTATATAACAGCTATAAAAGCTGCTGGATCCATTCTACAGCCGCCATTTTGAGTTTAATAGCCGCCATCTTTTATATAACAGCTTTACAAGTTGCTGGAACCATTCTACAGCCTTCATTTTAAGTCTTTAAGCCGCCATATTTTATATAACAGCTATACAAGATGCTGGAACCATTCCACAACCGCGAATTTTGAGTCTTATAGCCGCCATTTCCTATTTTACAGCTGTACAAGCTGCTGGAACCATTCTACAGCCTTCATTTTGAGTCCTATAGCCGCCATCTTTTATTTAACAGCTATACAAGCTGCTGGAACCATTCTACAGCCGCTTATTTTGAGTCCTACAGCCGCCATTCTTTATATTACAGCTATACAAGCTGCTGGATCCATTCTACAGCCGCCATTTGAGTCTTATAGCCGCCATCTTTTATATACCAGTTCTACAAGCTGCTGGAACCTTTCTACAGGCGCCATTTTGAGTGTTATAGCCGCCATTTTTTATATAACAGCTATACAAGCTGCTGGAACCTTTCTACAGCCGCCATTTTGAGTGTTATAGCCGCCATTCTTTATTAAACAGCTATACAAGTTGCTGGAACCATTCTACAGCCGCCATTTTGAGTCCTATAGCCGCCATCTTTTATTTAACAGCTATACAAGCTGCTGGTACCATTCTACAGCCGCTTATTTTGAGTCCTCAAGCCTCCATTCTTTATATCACAGCTATAAAAGCTGCTGGATCCATTCTACAGCCGCCATTTTGAGCGTTATAGCCGCCATCTTTTTATATAACAGCTATACAAATTGCTGGAACCATTCTACAGCCTTCATTTTGAGTCCTATCGCCGCTATCTTTTATATAACAGCTATACAAGTTGCTGGTACCATTCTACAACCTTCATTTTGAGTCCTATAGCCGCCATCTTTTATATAACAGCTATACGAGCTGCTGGTGCCGTTCTACAGCCGCCATTTTGAGTGTTATAGCCGCCATTTCTTATATAACAGCTATACAAGCTGCTGGCACCATTCTACAGGCGCCAATTTTGAGTCTTATAGCCGCAATTTCTTATATAACAGCTATACAAGCTGCTGGAACCTTTCTACAGCCTTCATATTGCGTTGTATAGCCGCCATCTTTTATTTAACAGCTATACAAGCTGCTGGAACCATTCTACAGCCGCCAATTTTGAGTCCTACAGCCGCCATTTCTTATATAACAGCTATAAAAGCTGCTGGATCCATTCTAAGCCGCCATTTTGAGTTTAAAAGCCGCCATCTTTTATATAACAGCTATACAAGCAGCTGGAACCATTCCACAGCCGCCAATTTTGAGTCTTATAGCCGCCATTTCTTATATAACAGCTATACAAGCTGCTGGAACCATTCTTCAGGCGCCATTTTGAGTGTTATAGCCGCCATTTTTTATATAACAGCTATACAAGTTGCTGGAACCATTCTACAACCGCCATTTTGAATCCTATAGCCGCCATCTTTAATATAACAGCTATACAAGCTGCTGGCATCATTCTACAGCCGCCAATTTTGAGTCTTATAGCCGCCATCCTTTATATCACAGCTATACAAGCTGCTGGATCAATTCTACAGCCGCCATTTTGAGTGTTATAGTCGCCATTCTTTAAATAACAATTTTACAAGTTGCTGGAACCATTCTACAGCCTTCATTTTAAGTCTTAAAGCCGCCATCTTTTATATAACAGCTATACAAGCTGCTGGAACCATTCTACAGCCTTCATTTTGAGTGTTATAGCCGCCATCCTTTATATCACAGCTATACAAGCTGCTGGATCCATTCTACAGCCGCCATTTTGAGTGTTATAGCCTCCATTCTTTATATGACAGCTTTACAAGTTGCTGGAACCATTCTACAGCCTTCATTTTAAGTCTTAAAGCCGCCATCTTTTCTTTAACAGCTATACAAGCTGCTGGAACCGTTCTTCAGCCGCCATTTTGAGTATTATAGCCGCCATTCTTTATATCACAGCTATACAAGCTGCTGGATCCATTCTACAGCCGCCATTTTGAGTCTTATAGCCGCCATCTTTTATATACCAGTTCTACAAGCTGCTGGAACCTTTCTACAGCCTTCATTTTGAGTTTTATAGCCGCCATCTTTTATAAATCAGCTATACAAGCTGCTGGAACCATTCTACAGCCTTCATTTTGAGTCCTACAGCCGCCATCTTTTATTTAACAGCTATACAAGCTGCTGGAACCATTCCACAACCGCGAATTTTAAGTCTTATAGCCGCCATTTCCTATTTCACAGCTGTACAAGCTGCTGGAACCATTCTACAGCCTTCATTTTGAGTCCTATAGCCGCCATCTTTTATTTAACAGCTATACAAGCTGCTGGAACCATTCTACAGCCGCTTATTTTGAGTCCTACAGCCGCCATTCTTTATATTACAGCTATACAAGCTGCTGGATCCATTCTACAGCCGCCATTTGAGTCTTATAGCCGCCATCTTTTATATACCAGTTCTACAAGCCATTTTTTATATAACAGCTATACAAGCTGCTTGAACCTTTCTACAGCCGCCATTTTGAGTGTTATAGCCGCCATTCTTTATTAAACAGCTATACAAGTTGCTGGAACCATTCTACAGCCTTCATTTTGAGTCCTATAGCCGCCATCTTTTATTTAACAGCTATACAAGCTGCTGGAACCATTCTACAGCCGCTTATTTTGAGTCCTACAGCCTCCATTCTTTATATCACAGCTATAAAAGCTGCTGGATCCATTCTACAGCCGCCATTTTGAGCGTTATAGCCGCCATCTTTTATATAACAGCTATACAAATTGCTGGAACCATTCTACAGCCTTCATTTTGAGTCCTATCGCCGCTATCTTTTATATAACAGATATACAAGTTGCTGGTACCATTCTACAACCTTCATTTTGAGTCCTATAGCCGCCATCTTTTATATAACAGCTATACAAGCTGCTGGAACCATTCTACAGCCGCTAATTTTGAGTCCTACAGCCGCCATTCTTTATATCACAGCTATACAAGCTGCTGGATCCATTCTACAGCCGCCATTTTGAGCGTTATAGCCGCCATCTTTTATATAACAGCTATACAAGTTGCTGGAACCATTCTACAGCCTTCATTTTGAGTCCTATAGCCGCTATCTTTTATATAAAAGCTATACAAGTTGCTGGTACCATTCTACAACCTTCATTTTGAGTCCTATAGCCGCCATCTTTTATATAACAGCTATACAAGCTGCTGGAACCATTCCACAGCCGCCAATTTTGCGTCCTACAGCCGCCATTTCTTATATAACAGCTATAAAAGCTGCTGGATCCATTCTACAGCCGCCATTTTGAGTTTAATAGCCGCCATCTTTTATATAACAGCTTTACAAGTTGCTGGAACCATTCTACAGCCTTCATTTTAAGTCTTTAAGCCGCCATATTTTATATAACAGCTATACAAGATGCTGGAACCATTCCACAACCGCGAATTTTGAGTCTTATAGCCGCCATTTCCTATTTCACAGCTGTACAAGCTGCTGGAACCATTCTACAGCCTTCAATTTGAGTCCTATAGCCGCCATCTTTTATTTAACAGCTATACAAGCTGCTGGAACCATTCTACAGCCGCTTATTTTGAGTCCTACAGCCGCCATTCTTTATATTACAGCTATACAAGCTGCTGGATCCATTCTACAGCCGCCATTTGAGTCTTATAGCCGCCATCTTTTATATACCAGTTCTACAAGCCATTTTTTATATAACAGCTATACAAGCTGCTTGAACCTTTCTACAGCCGCCATTTTGAGTGTTATAGCCGCCATTCTTTATTAAACAGCTATACAAGTTGCTGGAACCATTCTACAGCCTTCATTTTGAGTCCTATAGCCGCCATCTTTTATTTAACAGCTATACAAGCTGCTGGAACCATTCTACAGCCGCTTATTTTGAGTCCTACAGCCTCCATTCTTTATATCACAGCTATAAAAGCTGCTGGATCCATTCTACAGCCGCCATTTTGATCGTTATAGCCGCCATCTTTTATATAACAGCTATACAAATTGCTGGAACCATTCTACAGCCTTCATTTTGAGTCCTATCGCCGCTATCTTTTATATAACAGATATACAAGTTGCTGGTACCATTCTACAACCTTCATTTTGAGTCCTATAGCCGCCATCTTTTATATAACAGCTATACGAGCTGCTGGTGCCGTTCTACAGCCGCCATTTTGAGTGTTATAGCCGCCATTTCTTATATAACAGCTATACAAGCTGCTGGCACCATTCTACAGCCGCCAATTTTGAGTCTTACAGCCGCCATTTCTTATATAACAGCTATACAAGCTGCTGCAACCATTCCACAGCCGCCATTTTGAGTCTTATAGCCGCCATCTTTAATATAGTAGATATATAAGCTGCTGGAACCATTCTACAGCCTTCATTTTGAGTTTCATAGCCGCCATCTTTTATATAACAGCTATACAAGCTGCTGGAACCATTCTATAGCCGCCAATTTTGAGTCATATAGCCGCCATTTCCTATTTCACAGCTTTACAAGCTGCTGGAACCATTCTACAGCCGCCATTTTGAGTCTTTTAGACGCCATCTTTTATATACCAGGTCTACAAGCTGCTGGAACCATTCTACAGCCTTCATTTTGAGTTTCATAGCCGCCATCTTTTATACAACAGCTATTCAAGCTGCTGGAACCATTCCACAGCCGCCAATTTTGGGTCTTATAGCCGCCATTTCTTATATAACAGCTATAAAAGCTGCTGGATCCATTCTACAGCCGCCATTTTAAATTTAATAGCCGCCATCTTTTATTTAACAGCTATACAAGCTGCTGGAACCATTCTACAGCCGCTTATTTTGAGTCCTACAGCCTCCATTCTTTATATCACAGCTATAAAAGCTGCTGGATCCATTCTACAGCCGCCATTTTGAGTCTTATAGCCGCCATCTTTAATATAGTAGATATATAAGCTGCTGGAACCATTCTACAGCCTTCATTTTGAGTTTCATAGCCGCCATCTTTTATATAACAGCTATACAAGCAGCTGGAACCATTCCACAGCCGCCAATTTTGAGTCTTATAGCCGCCATTTCTTATATAACAGCTATACAAGCTGCTGCAACCATTCCACAGCCGCCATTTTGAGTCTTATAGCCGCCATCTTTAATATAGTAGATATATAAGCTGCTGGAACCATTCTACAGCCTTTATTTTGAGTTTCATAGCCGCCATCTTTTATATAACAGCTATACAAGATGCTGGAACCATTCCACAGCCACGAATATTGAGTCTTATAGCCGCCATTTCCTATTTCACAGCTATACAAGCTGCTGGAACCATTCTACAGCCGCCATTTTGAGTCTTATAGATGCCATTTTTTATATACCAGGTCTACAAGCTGCTGGAACCATTCTACAGCCTTAATTTTGAGTTTCATAGCCGCCATCTTTTATACAACAGCTATTCAAGTTGCTGGAACCATTCCACAGCCGCCAATTTTGAGTCTTATAGCCGCCATTTTTTTATATAACAGCTATAAAAGCTGCTGGATCCATTCTACAGCCGCCATTTTGAGTTTAATAGCCGCCATCTTTTATATAACAGCTATACAAGCAGCTGGAACCATTCCACAGCCGCCAATTTTGAGTCTTATAGCCGCCATCCTTTATATCACAGCTATACAAGCTGCTGGATCCATTCTACAGCCGCCATTTTGAGTGTTATAGCCGCCAATCTTTATATAACAACTTTACAAGTTGCTGGAACCATTCTACAGCCTTCATTTTAAGTCTTAAAGCCGCCATCTTTTATATAACAGCTATACAAGCTGCTGGAACCATTCTACAGCCTTCATTTTGAGTCTTATAGCCGCCATCGTTTATAAAACAGTTCTACAAGCTGCTGGAACCATTCTATAGCCGCCGATTTGAGGTTTATAGCCGCCATCTTTTATATAACAGCTATACAAGTTGCTGGAACCATTCTACAGCCTTCATTTTTAGTTAACAGCCATCTTTTAAATAACAGTTTTACAAGCTGCTGGAACCATTCCACATCCGCCATTTTGAGTCCTATAGCCGCCATCTTTTATTTAACAGCTATACAAGCTGCTGGAACCATTCTACAGCCGCTTATTTTGAGTCCTACAGCCGCCATTCTTTATATTACAGCTATACAAGCTGCTGGATCCATTCTACAGCCGCCATTTGAGTCTTATAGCCGCCATCTTTTATATACCAGTTCTACAAGCCATTTTTTATATAACAGCTATACAAGCTGCTTGAACCTTTCTACAGCCGCCATTTTGAGTGTTATAGCGCCATTCTTTATTAAACAGCTATACAAGCTGCTGGAACCATTCTACAGCCGCTTATTTTGAGTCCTACAGCCTCCATTCTTTATATCACAGCTATAAAAGCTGCTGGATCCATTCTACAGCCGCCATTTGAGTCTTATAGCCGCCATCTTTTATATACCAGTTCTACAAGCTGCTGGAACCTTTCTACAGGCGCCATTTTGAGTGTTATAGCCGCCATTTTTTATATAACAGCTATACAAGCTGCTGGAACCTTTCTACAGCCGCCATTTTGAGTGTTATAGCCGCCATTTTTTATATAACAGCTATACAAGCTGCTGGAACCATTCTACAGCCTTCATTTTAAGTCTTAAAGCCGCCATCTTTTATATAACAGCTATACAATTTGCTGGAACCATTCTACAGCCTTCATTTTGAGTCTTATAGCCGCCATCGTTTATAAAACAGTTCTACAAGCTGCTGGAACCATTCTATAGCCGCCGATTTGAGGTTTATAGCCGCCATCTTTTATATAACAGCTATACAAGTTGCTGGAACCATTCTACATCCTTCATTTTTAGTTAATAGCTATCTTTTATATAACAGTTTTACAAGCTGCTGGAACCATTCCACATCCGCCATTTTTAGTCTTATAGCCGCCATCTTTAATATAGTAGATATACAAGCTGCTGGAACCATTCTACAGACTTCATTTTGAGTTTCATAGCCTCCATCTTTTATATAACAGCTATACAAGATGCTGGAACCATTCCACAGCCACGAATATTGAGTCTTATAGCCGCCATTTCCTATTTCACAGCTATACAAGCTGCTGGAACCATTCTACAGCCGCCATTTTGAGTCTTATAGATGCCATTTTTTATATACCAGGTCTACAAGCTGCTGGAACCATTCTACAGCCTTAATTTTGAGTTTCATAGCCGCCATCTTTTATACAACAGCTATTCAAGTTGCTGGAACCATTCCACAGCCGCCAATTTTGAGTCTTATAGCCGCCATTTTTTATATAACAGCTATAAAAGCTGCTGGATCCATTCTACAGCCGCCATTTTGAGTTTAATAGCCGCCATCTTTTATATAACAGCTATACAAGCAGCTGGAACCATTCCACAGCCGCCAATTTTGAGTCTTATAGCCGCCATCCTTTATATCACAGCTATACAAGCTGCTGGATCCATTCTACAGCCGCCATTTTGAGTGTTATAGCCGCCAATCTTTATATAACAACTTTACAAGTTGCTGGAACCATTCTACAGCCTTCATTTTAAGTCTTAAAGCCGCCATCTTTTATATAACAGCTATACAAGCTGCTGGAACCATTCTACAGCCTTCATTTTGAGTCTTATAGACGCCATCGTTTATAAAACAGTTCTACAAGCTGCTGGAACCATTCTATAGCCGCCGATTTGAGGTTTATAGCCGCCATCTTTTATATAACAGCTATACAAGTTGCTGGAACCATTCTACAGCCTTCATTTTTAGTTAATAGCCATCTTTTATATAACAGTTTTACAAGCTGCTGGAACCATTCCACATCCGCCATTTTGAGTCCTATAGCCGCCATCTTTTATTTAACAGCTATACAAGCTGCTGGAACCATTCTACAGCCGCTTATTTTGAGTCCTACAGCCGCCATTCTTTATATTACAGCTATACAAGCTGCTGGATCCATTCTACAGCCGCCATTTGAGTCTTATAGCCGCCATCTTTTATATACCAGTCTTACAAGCTGCTTGAACCTTTCTACAGCCGCCATTTTGAGTGTTATAGCCGCCATTCTTTATTAAACAGCTATACAAGTTGCTGGAACCATTCTACAGCCTTCATTTTGAGTCCTATAGCCGCCATCTTTTATTTAACAGCTATACAAGCTGCTGGAACCATTCTACAGCCGCTTATTTTGAGTCCTACAGCCTCCATTCTTTATATCACAGCTATAAAAGCTGCTGGATCCATTCTACAGCCGCCATTTGAGTCTTATAGCCGCCATCTTTTATATACCAGTTCTACAAGCTGCTGGAACCTTTCTACAGGCGCCATTTTGAGTGTTATAGCCGCCATTTTTTATATAACAGCTATACAAGCTGCTGGAACCTTTCTACAGCCGCCATTTTGAGTGTTATAGCCGCCATTTTTTATATAACAGCTATACAAGCTGCTGGAACCATTCTACAGCCTTCATTTTAAGTCTTAAAGCCGCCATCTTTTATATAACAGCTATACAAGCTGCTGGAACCATTCTACAGCCTTCATTTTGAGTCTTATAGCCGCCATCGTTTATAAAACAGTTCTACAAGCTGCTGGAACCATTCTATAGCCGCCGATTTGAGGTTTATAGCCGCCATCTTTTATATAACAGCTATACAAGTTGCTGGAACCATTCTACAGCCTTCATTTTTAGTTAATAGCCATCTTTTATATAACAGTTTTACAAGCTGCTGGAACCATTCCACATCCGCCATTTTTAATCTTATAGCCGCCATCTTTAATATAGTAGATATACAAGCTGCTGGAACCATTCTACAGACTTCATTTTGAGTTTCATAGCCTCCATCTTTTATATAACAGCTATACAAGCTGCTGGAACCATACCACTGCCGCGAATTTTGAGTCTTATAGCCGCCATTTATTATTTCACAGCTATACAAGCTGCTGGAACCATTCTACAGCCGCCATTTTGAGTCTTATAGCCGCCATCTTTTATATAACAGTTCTACAAGCTGCTGGAACCATTCTACAGCCTTCATTTTGAGTTTTATAGCCGCCATCTTTTATATAACAGCTATACAAGCAGCTGGAACCATTCCACAGCCGCCAATTTGGAGTCTTATAGCTGCCATTTCTTATATAACAGCTATACAAGCTGCTGGAACCATTCTACAGCCGCCATTTTGAGTCTTATAGCCGCCATCTTTTATATAACAGTTCTACAAGCTGCTGGAACCATTCTACAGCCTTCATTTTGAGTTTTATAGCCGCCATCTTTTATATAACAGCTATACAAGTTGCTGGAACCATTCTACAGCCGCCATTTTGAGTCTTATAGCCGCCATCTTTTATATAACAGCTATACAAGCTGCTGGAACCATTCTATAGCCGCCAATTTTGAGTCATATAGCCGCCATCCTTTATATCACAGCTATACAAGCTGCTGGATCCATTCTATAGCCGCCATTTTGAGTGTTATAGCCGCCAATCTTTATATAACAACTTTACAAGTTGCTGGAACCATTCTACAGCCTTCATTTTAAGTCTTAAAGCCGCCATCTTTTATATAACAGCTATACAAGCTGCTGGAACCATTCTACAGCCTTCATTTTGAGTCTTATAGCCGCCATCGTTTATAAAACAGCTCTACAAGCTGCTGGAACCATTCTATAGCCGCCGATTTAGGTTTATAGCCGCCATCTTTTATATAACAGCTATACAAGTTGCTGGAACCATTCTACAGCCTTTATTTTTAGTTTATAGCCATCTTTTATATAACAGTTTTACAAGCTGCTGGAACCATTCCACAGCCGCCATTTTTAGTCTTATAGCCGCCATCTTTAATATAGTAGATATACAAGCTGCTGGAACCATTCTACAGACTTCATTTTGAGTTTCATAGCCGCCATCTTTTATATAACAGCTATACAAGCTGCTGGAACCATACCACTGCCGCGAATTTTGAGTCTTATAGCCGCCATTTATTATTTCACAGCTATACAAGCTGCTGGAACCATTCCACAGCCGCGAATTTTGAGTCTTATAGCCGCCATTTCATATTCCACAGCTATACAAGCTGCTGGAACCATTCTACAGCCGCCATTTTCAGTCTTATAGCCGCCATCTTTTATATAACAGCTATACAAGCTGCTGGAACCATTCTACAGCCTTCATTTTGAGTTTTATAGCCGCCATCTTTTATATAACAGCTATACAAGCTGCTGGAACCTTTCTACAGCCTTCATTTTGAGTTTTATAGCCGCCATCTTTTATTTAACAGCTATACAAGCTGCTGGAACCATTCTACAGCCGCCAATTTTGAGTCCTACAGCTGCCATTTCTTATATAACAGCTATAAAAGCTGCTGGATCCATTCTAAGCCGCCATTTTGAGTTTAAAAGCCGCCATCTTTTATATAACAGCTATACAAGCAGCTGGAACCATTCCACAGCCGCCAATTTTGAGTCTTATAGCCGCCATTTCTTATATAACAGCTATACAAGCTGCTGGAACCATTCTTCAGGGCGCCATTTTGAGTGTTATAGCCGCCATTTTTTATATAACAGCTATACAAGTTGCTAGAACCATTCTACAACCGCCATTTTGAATCCTATAGCCGCCATCTTTAATATAACAGCTATACAAGCTGCTGGCATCATTCTACAGCCGCCAATTTTGAGTCTTATAGCCGCCATCCTTTATATCACAGCTATACAAGCTGCTGGATCAATTCTACAGCCGCCATTTTGAGTGTTATAGTCGCCATTCTTTAAATAACAATTTTACAAGTTGCTGGAACCATTCTACAGCCTTCATTTTAAGTCTTAAAGCCGCCATCTTTTAAATAACAGCTATACAAGCTGCTGGAACCATTCTACAGCCTTCATTTTGAGTGTTATAGCCGCCATCCTTTATATCACAGCTATACAAGCTGCTGGATCCATTCTACAGCCGCCATTTTGAGTGTTATAGCCTCCATTCTTTATATGACAGCTTTACAAGTTGCTGGAACCATTCTACAGCCTTCATTTTAAGTCTTAAAGCCGCCATCTTTTCTTTAACAGCTATACAAGCTGCTGGAACCGTTCTTCAGCCGCCATTTTGAGTATTATAGCCGCCATTCTTTTTATCACAGCTATACAAGCTGCTGGATCCATTCTACAGCCGCCATTTTGAGTCTTATAGCCGCCATCTTTTATATACCACTTCTACAAGCTGCTGGAACCTTTCTACAGCCTTCATTTTGAGTTTTATAGCCGCCATCTTTTATAAATCAGCTATACAAGCTGCTGGAACCATTCTACAGCCTTCATTTTGAGTCCTGTAGCCGCCATCTTTTATTTAACAGCTATACAAGCTGCTGGAACCATTCTACAGCCGCTAATTTTGAGTCCTACAGCCGCCATTCTTTATATCACAGCTATACAAGCTGCTGGATCCATTCTACAGCCGCCATTTTGAGCGTTATAGCCGCCATCTTTTATATAACAGCTATACAAGTTGCTGGAACCATTCTACAGCCTTCATTTTGAGTCTTATAGCTGCTATCTTTTATATAACAGCTATACAAGTTGCTGGTACCATTCTACAACCTTCATTTTGAGTCCTATAGCCGCCATCTTTTATATAACAGCTATACAAGCTGCTGGAACCATTCCACAGCCGCCAATTTTGCGTCCTACAGCCGCCATTTCTTATATAACAGCTATAAAAGCTGCTGGATCCATTCTACAGCCGCCATTTTGAGTTTAATAGCCGCCATCTTTTATATAACAGCTTTACAAGTTGCTGGAACCATTCTACAGCCTTCATTTTAAGTCTTTAAGCCGCCATATTTTATATAACAGCTATACAAGATGCTGGAACCATTCCACAACCGCGAATTTTGAGTCTTATAGCCGCCATTTCCTATTTTACAGCTGTACAAGCTGCTGGAACCATTCTACAGCCTTCATTTTGAGTCCTATAGCCGCCATCTTTTATTTAACAGCTATACAAGCTGCTGGAACCATTCTACAGCCGCTTATTTTGAGTCCTACAGCCGCCATTCTTTATATTACAGCTATACAAGCTGCTGGATCCATTCTACAGCCGCCATTTGAGTCTTATAGCCGCCATCTTTTATATACCAGTTCTACAAGCTGCTGGAACCTTTCTACAGGCGCCATTTTGAGTGTTATAGCCGCCATTTTTTATATAACAGCTATACAAGCTGCTGGAACCTTTCTACAGCCGCCATTTTGAGTGTTATAGCCGCCATTCTTTATTAAACAGCTATACAAGTTGCTGGAACCATTCTACAGCCTTCATTTTGAGTCCTATAGCCGCCATCTTTTATTTAACAGCTATACAAGCTGCTGGAACCATTCTACAGCCGCTTATTTTGAGTCCTACAGCCTCCATTCTTTATATCACAGCTATAAAAGCTGCTGGATCCATTCTACAGCCGCCATTTTGAGCGTTATAGCCGCCATCTTTTATATAACAGCTATACAAATTGCTGGAACCATTCTACAGCCTTCATTTTGAGTCCTATCGCCGCTATCTTTTATATAACAGCTATACAAGTTGCTGGTACCATTCTACAACCTTCATTTTGAGTCCTATAGCCGCCATCTTTTATATAACAGCTATACGAGCTGCTGGTGCCGTTCTACAGCCGCCATTTTGAGTGTTATAGCCGCCATTTTTTATATAACAGCTATACAAGCTGCTGGAGCCGTTCTACAACCGCCATTTTGAGTGTTATAGCCGCCATTCTTTATATAACAGCTATACAAGCTGCTGGAACCATTCTACAGCCCTCATTTTGAGTCCTATAGCCGCCATCTTTTATATAACAGCTATACAAGCTACTGGAACCATTCTACAGCCGCCAACTTTGAGTCTTATGGCCGCCATTTTTTATATAACAGCTATACAAAATGCTGGAACCGTTCTACAGCCGCCATTTTGAGTGTTATAGCCGCCATTCCTTATATAACAGCTATACAAGTTGCTGGAACCATTCTACAGCCTGCATTTTAAGTCTTAAAGCCGCCATCTTTTCATTAACAGCTATACAAGCTGCTGGAACCGTTCTACAGCAGCCATTTTGAGTGTAATAGCCGCCATTCTTTATATAACAGCTATACAAGCTGCTGGAACTATTCTACAGCCTTCATTTTGAGTCCTATAGCCGCCATCTTTTATATAACAGCTATACAAGCTGCTGAAATATTCTACAGCCTTCATTTTGAGTGTTATAGCCGCCATCCTTTATATCACAGCTATACAAGCTGCTGGAACTATTCTACAGCCTTCATTTAGAGTCCTATAGCCGCCATCTTTTATATAACAGCTATACAAGCTGCTGGAACCTTTCTTTAGCCGCCATTTTGAGTGTTATAGCCGCCATTCTTTATATAACAGCTATACAAGCTGCTGGAACCGTTCTACAGCCGCCATTTTGAGTGTTATAGCCGCCATTCTTTATATAACAGCTATACAAGCTGCTGGAACTATTCTACAGCCTTCATTTTGAGCCGCCATCTTTTATATAACAGCTATACAAGCTGCTGAAATATTCTACAGCCTTCATTTTGAGTGTTATAGCCGCCATCCTTTATATCACAGCTATACAAGCTGCTGGAACCATTCTACAGCCTTCATTTTGAGTCCTATAGCCGCCATCTTTTATATAACAGCTATACAAGCTGCTGGAACCTTTCTTTAGCCGCCATTTTGAGTGTTGTAGCCGCCATTCTTTATATAACAGCTATACAAGCTGCTGGAACCATTCTACAGCCTTCATTTTAAGTTTTATAGCCGCCATCTTTTATATAACAGCTATACAAGCTGCTGGAATATTCTACAGCCTTCATTTTGAGTGTTATAGCCGCCATCCTTTATATCACAGCTATACAAGCTGCTGGATCCATTCTACAGCCGCCATTTTGAGTGTTATAGCCGCCATTCTTTATATAACAGCTTTACAAGCTGCTGGAACCATTCCACAGCCTTCATTTTAAGTCTTAAAGCCGCCATCTTTTAATAACAGCTATACAAGCTGCTGGAACCATTCTACAGCCTTCATTTTGAGTTTCATAGCCGCCATCTTTTATATAACAGCTATTCAAGCTGCTGGAACCATTCCACAGCCGCCAATTTTGAGTCTTATAGTCGCCATATCCTTTTTCACAGCTATACAAGCTGCTGGAACCATTCTACAGCCTTCATTTTGAGTGTTATAGCCGCCATCCTTTATATCACAGCTATACAAGCTGCTGGATCCATTCTACAGCCGCCAATTTGAGTGTTATAGCCGCCATTCTTTATATAACAGCTTTACAAGTTGCTGGAACCATTCTACAGCCGCCATTTTAAGTCTTAAAGCCGCCATATTTTATATCACAGCTAAACAAGCTGCTGGAACCATTCTACAGCCTTCATTTTGAGTCCTATAGCCGCCATCTTTTATATAACAGCTATAAAAGCTGCTGGAACCTTTCTTTAGCCGCCATTTTGAGTGTTATAGCCGCCATTCTTTATATAACAGCTATACAAGTTGCTGAAACCATTCTACAGCCTTCATTTTAAGTCTTAAAGCCGCCATCTTTTATATAACAGCTATACAAGCTGCTGGAACCATTCTACAGCCTTCATTTTAAGTCTTAAAGCCGCCATTCTTTATATAACAGCTTTGCAAGTTGCTGGAACCATTCTACAGCCTTCATTTTGAGTCCTATAGCCGCCATCTTTTATATACCAGTTCTACAAGCTGCTGGAACCATTCTACAGCCTTCATTTTGAGTTTCATAGCCGCCATCTTTTATATAACAGCTATTCAAGCTGCTGGAACCATTCCACAGCCGCCAATTTTGAGTCTAATAGCCGCCATTTCTTATATAACAGCTATAAAAGCTGCTGGATCCATTCTACAGCCGCCATTTTCAGTTTAATAGCCGCCATCTTTTACATAACAGCTATACAAGCAGCTGGAACCATTCCACAGCCGCCAATTTTGAGTCTTATAGCCGCCATTTTTTATATAACAGCTATACAAGCTGCTGGAACCATTCTACAGGCGCCATTTTAGGTGTTATAGCCGCCATTTTTTATATAACAGCTATACAAGTTGCTGGAACCATTCTACAGCCGCCATTTTGAGTCTTACAGCCGCCATCTTTTATATAACAGCTATACAAGCTGCTGGAACCATTCTACAGCCGCCAATTTTGAGTCTTATAGCCGCCATCCTTTATATCACAGCTATACAAGCTGCTGGATCCATTCTACAGCCGCCATTTTGAGTGTAATAGCCGCCATTCTTTATATAACAACTTTACAAGTTGCTGGAACCTTTCTACAGCCTTCATTTTAAGTCTTAAAGCCGCCATCTTTTATATAACAGCTATACAAGCTGCTGGAACCATTCTACAGCCTTCATTTTGAGGTTATAGCCGCCATCGTTTATAAAACAGCTCTACAAGCTGCTGGAACCATTCTATAGCCGCCGATTTGAGGTTTATAGCCGCCATTCTTTATATAACAGCTATACAAGTTGCTGAAACCATTCTACAGCCTTCATTTTAAGTCTTAAAGCCGCCATCTTTTATATAACAGCTATACAAGCTGCTAAAACCATTCTACAGCCTTCATTTTAAGTCTTAAAGCCGCCATTCTTTATATAACAGCTTTGCAAGTTGCTGGAACCATTCTACAGCCTTCATTTTGAGTCCTATAGCCGCCATCTTTTATATACCAGTTCTACAAGCTGCTGGAACCATTCTACAGCCTTCATTTTGAGTTTCATAGCCGCCATCTTTTATATAACAGCTATTCAAGCTGCTGGAACCATTCCACAGCCGCCAATTTTGAGTCTAATAGCCGCCATTTCTTATATAACAGCTATAAAAGCTGCTGGATCCATTCTACAGCCGCCATTTTCAGTTTAATAGCCGCCATCTTTTACATAACAGCTATACAAGCAGCTGGAACCATTCCACAGCCGCCAATTTTGAGTCTTATAGCCGCCATTTCTTATATAACAGCTATACAAGCTGCTGGAACCATTCTACAGGCGCCATTTTAGGTGTTATAGCCGCCATTTTTTATATAACAGCTATACAAGTTGCTGGAACCATTCTACAGCCGCCATTTTGAGTCTTATAGCCGCCATCTTTTATATAACAGCTATACAAGCTGCTGGAACCATTCTACAGCCGCCGATTTTGAGTCTTATAGCCGCCATCCTTTATATCACAGCTATACAAGCTGCTGGATCCATTCTACAGCCGCCATTTTGAGTGTTATAGCCGCCATTCTTTATATAACAACTTTACAATTGCTGGAACCTTTCTACAGCCGCCGATTTTAAGTCTTAAAGCCGCCATCTTTTATATAACAGCTATACAAGTTGCTGGAACCATTCTACAGCCGCCATTTTTAGTCTTATAGCCGCCATCTTTAATATAGTAGATATACAAGCTGCTGGAACCATTCTACAGCCTTCATTTTGAGTTTCATAGCCGCCATCATTTATATAACAGCTATACAAGCTGCTGGAACCATTCCACAGCCACGAATATTGAGTCTTATAGCCGCCATTTCCTATTTCACAGCTATACAAGCTGCTGGAACCATTCTACAGCCGCCATCTTTTATATAACAGCTCTACAAGCTGCTGGAACCATTCTACAGCCTTCATTTTGAGTTTTATAGCCGCCATCTTTTATATAACAGCTATACAAGCTGCTGGAACCATTCCACAGCCGCCAATTTTGAGTCTTATAGCTGCCATTTCTTATATAACAGCTATACACGCTGCTGGAGCCGTTCTACAACCGCCATTTTGAGTGTTATAGCCGCCATTCTTTATATAACAGCTATACAAGCTGCTGGAACCATTCTACAGCCTGCATTTTGAGTCCTATAGCCGCCATCTTTTATATAACAGCTATACAAGCTGCTGGAACCTTTCTACAGCCGCCATTTTGAGTGTTATAGCCGCCATTTCTTATATAACAGCTATACAAGCTGCTGGAACCATACTACAGCCTTCATTTTGAGTTTTATAGCCGCCATCTTTTATATAACAGCTATACAAGCTGCTGGAATATTCTACAGCCTTCATTTTGAGTGTTATAGCCGCCATCCTTTATATCACAGCTATACAAGCTGCTGGAACCATTCTACAGCCGCCATTTTGAGTCCTATAGCCGCCATCTTTTATATAACAGCTATACAAGCTGCTGGAACCATTCTACAGCCGCTAATTTTGACTCTTATGGCCGCCATTTCTTATATAACAGCTATACAAGCTGCTGGAACCGTTCTACAGCCGCCATTTTGAGTGTTATAGCCGCCATTCCTTATATAACAGCTATACAAGTTGCTGGAACCATTCTACAGCCTTCATTTTAAGTCTTAAATCCGCCATCTTTTCTTTAACAGCTATACAAGCTGCTGGAACCGTTCTACAGCCGCCATTTTGAGTGTTATAGCCGCCATTTTTTATATAACAGCTATACAAGCTGCTGGAGCCGTTCTACAACCGCCATTTTGAGTGTTATAGCCGCCATTCTTTATATAACAGCTATACAAGCTGCTGGAACCATTCTACAGCCTGCATTTTGAGTCCTATAGCCGCCATCTTTTATATAACAGCTATACAAGCTGCTGGAACCTTTCTACAGCCGCCATTTTGAGTGTTATAGCCGCCATTTCTTATATAACAGCTATACAAGCTGCTGGAACCATACTACAGCCTTCATTTTGAGTTTTATAGCCGCCATCTTTTATATAACAGCTATACAAGCTGCTGGAATATTCTACAGCCATCATTTTGAGTGTTATAGCCGCCATCCTTTATATCACAGCTATACAAAATACTGGATCCATTCTACAGCCGCCATTTTGAGTGTTATAGCCGCCATTCTTTATATGACAGCTTTACAAGCTGCTGGATCCATTCTACAGCCGCCAATTTGAGTGTTATAGCCGCCATTCTTTATATAACAGCTTTACAAGTTGCTGGAACCATTCTACAGCCTTCATTTTAAGTCTTAAAGCCGCCATTTTTTATATCACAGCTATACAAGCTGCTGGAACCATTCTACAGCCTTCATTTTGAGTCCTATAGCCGCCATCTTTTATATAACAGCTATAAAAGCTGCTGGAACCTTTCTTTAGCCGCCATTTTGAGTGTTATAGCCGCCATTCTTTATATAACAGCTATACAAGTTGCTGAAACCATTCTACAGCCTTCATTTTAAGTCTTAAAGCCGCCATCTTTTATATAACAGCTATACAAGCTGCTGGAACAATTCTACAGCCTTCATTTTAAGTCTTAAAGCCGCCATTCTTTATATAACAGCTTTGCAAGTTGCTGGAACCATTCTACAGCCTTCATTTTGAGTCCTATAGCCGCCATCTTTTATATACCAGTTCTACAAGCTGCTGGAACCATTCTACAGCCTTCATTTTGAGTTTCATAGCCGCCATCTTTTATATAACAGCTATTTAAGCTGCTGGAACCATTCCACAGCCGCCAATTTTGAGTCTAATAGCCGCCATTTCTTATATAACAGCTATAAAAGCTGCTGGATCCATTCTACAGCCGCCATTTTCAGTTTAATAGCCGCCATCTTTTACATAACAGCTATACAAGCAGCTGGAACCATTCCACAGCCGCCAATTTTGAGTCTTATAGCCGCCATTTTTTATATAACAGCTATACAAGCTGCTGGAACCATTCTACAGGCGCCATTTTAGGTGTTATAGCCGCCATTTTTTATATAACAGCTATACAAGTTGCTGGAACCATTCTAAAGCCGCCATTTTGAGTCTTATAGCCGCCATCTTTTATATAACAGCTATACAAGCTGCTGGAACCATTCTACAGCCGCCAATTTTGAGTCTTATAGCCGCCATCCTTTATATCACAGCTATACAAGCTGCTGGATCCATTCTATAGCCGCCATTTTGAGTGTTATAGCCGCCATTCTTTATATAACAACTTTACAAGTTGCTGGAACCTTTCTACAGCCTTCATTTTAAGTCTTAAAGCCGCCATCTTTTATATAACAGCTATACAAGCTGCTGGAACCATTCTACAGCCTTCATTTTGAGGTTATAGCCGCCATCGTTTATAAAACAGCTCTACAAGCTGCTGGAACCATTCTATAGCCGCCGATTTGAGGTTTATAGCCGCCATTCTTTATATAACAGCTATACAAGTTGCTGAAACCATTCTACAGCCTTCATTTTAAGTCTTAAAGCCGCCATCTTTTATATAACAGCTATACAAGCTGCTGGAACCATTCTACAGCCTTCATTTTAAGTCTTAAAGCCGCCATTCTTTATATAACAGCTTTGCAAGTTGCTGGAACCATTCTACAGCCTTCATTTTGAGTCCTATAGCCGCCATCTTTTATATACCAGTTCTACAAGCTGCTGGAACCATTCTACAGCCTTCATTTTGAGTTTCATAGCCGCCATCTTTTATATAACAGCTATTCAAGCTGCTGGAACCATTCCACAGCCGCCAATTTTGAGTCTAATAGCCGCCATTTCTTATATAACAGCTATAAAAGCTGCTGGATCCATTCTACAGCCGCCATTTTCAGTTTGATAGCCGCCATCTTTTACATAACAGCTATACAAGCAGCTGGAACCATTCCACAGCCGCCAATTTTGAGTCTTATAGCCGCCATTTCTTATATAACAGCTGTACAAGTTGCTGGAACCATTCTACAGGCGCCATTTTAGGTGTTATAGTCGCCATTTTTTATATAACAGCTATACAAGTTGCTGGAACCATTCTACAGCCGCCATTTTGAGTCTTATAGCCGCCATCTTTTATATAACAGCTATACAAGCTGCTGGAACCATTCTACAGCCACCAATTTTGAGTCTTATAGCCGCCATCCTTTATATCACAGCTATACAAGCTGCTGGATCCATTCTATAGCCGCCATTTTGAGTGTTATAGCCGCCATTCTTTATATAACAACTTTACAAGTTGCTGGAACCTTTCTACAGCCTTCATTTTAAGTCTTAAAGCCGCCATCTTTTATATAACAGCTATACAAGTTGCTGGAACCATTCTACAGCCGCCATTTTTAGTCTTATAGCCGCCATCTTTAATATAGTAGATATACAAGCTGCTGGAACCATTCTACAGCCTTCATTTTGAGTTTCATAGCCGCCATCATTTATATAACAGCTATACAAGCTGCTGGAACCATTCCACAGCCACGAATATTGAGTCTTATAGCCGCCATTTCCTATTTCACAGCTATACAAGCTGCTGGAACCATTCTACAGCCGCCATCTTTTATATAACAGCTCTACAAGCTGCTGGAACCATTCTACAGCCTTCATTTTGAGTTTTATAGCCGCCATCTTTTATATAACAGCTATACAAGCTGCTGGAACCATTCCACAGCCGCCAATTTTGAGTCTTATAGCTGCCATTTCTTATATAACAGCTATACACGCTGCTGGAGCCGTTCTACAACCGCCATTTTGAGTGTTATAGCCGCCATTCTTTATATAATAGCTATACAAGCTGCTGGAACCATTCTACAGCCTGCATTTTGAGTCCTATATCCGCCATCTTTTATATAACAGCTATACAAGCTGCTGGAACCTTTCTACAGCCGCCATCTTTTATATAACAGCTCTACAAGCTGCTGGAACCATTCTACAGCCTTCATTTTGAGTTTTATAGCCGCCATCTTTTATATAACAGCTATACAAGCTGCTGGAACCATTCCACAGCCGCCAATTTTGAGTCTTATAGCTGCCATTTCTTATATAACAGCTATACACGCTGCTGGAGCCGTTCTACAACCGCCATTTTGAGTGTTATAGCCGCCATTTCTTATATAACAGCTATACAAGCTGCTGGAACCATACTACAGCCTTCATTTTGAGTTTTATAGCCGCCATCTTTTATATAACAGCTATACAAGCTGCTGGAATATTCTACAGCCTTCATTTTGAGTGTTATAGCCGCCATCCTTTATATAACAGCTTTACAAGCTGCTGGAACCATTCTACAGCCGCCATTTTGAGTCCTATAGCCGCCATCTTTTATATAACAGCTATACAAGCTGCTGGAACCATTCTACAGCCGCTAATTTTGAGTCTTATGGCCGCCATTTCTTATATAACAGCTATACAAGCTGCTGGAACCGTTCTACAGCCGCCATTTTGAGTGTTATAGCCGCCATTCCTTATATAACAGCTATACAAGTTGCTGGAACCATTCTACAGCCTTCATTTTAAGTCTTAAAGCCGCCATCTTTTCTTTAACAGCTATACAAGCTGCTGGAACCATTCTACAGCCGCCATTTTGAGTGGTATAGCCGCCATTCTTTATATAACAGCTATACAAGCTGCTGGAGCCGTTCTACAACCGCCATTTTGAGTGTTATAGCCGCCATTCTTTATATAACAGCTATACAAGCTGCTGGAACCATTCTACAGCCTGCATTTTGAGTCCTATAGCCGCCATCTTTTATATAACAGCTATACAAGCTGCTGGAACCTTTCTACAGCCGCCATTTTGAGTGTTATAGCCGCCATTTCTTATATAACAGCTATACAAGCTGCTGGAACCATACTACAGCCTTCATTTTGAGTTTTATAGCCGCCATCTTTTATATAACAGCTATACAAGCTGCTGGAATATTCTACAGCCTTCATTTTGAGTGTTATAGCCGCCATCCTTTATATCACAGCTATACAAGCTACTGGATCCATTCTACAGCCGCCATTTTGAGTGTTATAGCCGCCATTCTTTATATGACAGCTTTACAAGTTGCTGGAACCATTCTACAGCCTTCATTTTAAGTCTTAAAGCCGCCATCTTTTCTTTAACAGCTATACAAGCTGCTGGAACCGTTCTACAGCCGCCATTTTGAGTGTTATAGCCGCCATTCCTTATATAACAGCTATACAAGCTGCTGGAACCATTCCACAGCCGCCATTTTGAGTCCTATAGCCGCCAGCCTTTATATAGTAGCTCTGCAAGCTGCTGGAACCATTTTACAGCCGCTATTTTGAGTGTTATAGACGCCAGCCTTTATATAACAGCTATACAAGCTGCTGGAACCATTCTACAGCCGTTATTTTGAGTGTTATAGCAGTCAGCATTTATATAGTACCTCTACAAGCTGCTGGAACCATTCTACAGCCGCCATTTTGAGTTTTATAACGGCCAGTCTTTATATAACAGCTATACAAGCTGCTGGAACCATTCTACAGCCGTTATTTTGAGTGTTATAGCCGCCAGCCAGTATATAGCAGCATTTTGAGTGTTAAAGCAGCCAGCATTTACAGAGTACCTCTACAAGCTGCTGGAACCATTCTACAGCCGCTATTTTGAGTGTTATAGCGGCCAGCCTTTATATAGTAGCTCTACAAGCTGCTGGAACCATTCTACAGCCGCCATTTTGTGTGTTATAGCAGCCAGCATTTATATGGTACGTCTACAAGCGGCTGGAACCATTCTACAGCCGCCATTTTGAGTTTTATAGCAGCCAGCATATATATAGTAGCTCTACAAGCTGCTGGAACCATTCTACAGCCGCCATTTTGTGTGTTATAGCAGCCAGCATTCATATAGTACGTCTACAAGCTGCTGGAACCATTCTACAGCCGCCATTTTGAGTTTTATAGCAGCCAGCATTTATTTAGTAGCTCTACAAGCTGCTGGAACCATTCTACATCCGCCATTTTGAGTCATCTTTAATATAGTAGCTATACAAGCTGCTGGAACCTTTCTACAGCCTCCATTTTGAGTGTTATAGCCGCCAGCCTTTAAATAGTAGCTCTACGAGCTGCTGGATTATTTTGAGTGTTATAGCCGTCATCTTTAATATAGTAGCTATACAAGCTGCTGGAACCTTTCTACAGCCTCCAATTTAAGTTTTTTAGCAGCCAGCCTTTATATATTTGAGAGTTATAGCCGCCAGCAGCCAGCATTTACATAGTACCTCTACAAGCTGCTGGAACCATTCTATAGCCGCCATTTTGAGTGTTAAAGCAGCCAGCATTTATTTAGTACCTCTACAAGCTGCTGGAACCATTCTACAGCCGCCATTTTGAGTGTTATAGCCGCCAGCCAGTATATAGTAGCTCTACAAGCTGCCGGAACCATTCTACAGACGTTATTTTGAGTGTTATAGCAGCCAGCATTTATATAGTACCTCTACAAGCTGCTGGAACCATTCTACAGCCGCTATTTTGAGTGTTATAGGCGCCACCCAGTATATAGTAGCTCTACAAGCTGCTGGAACCATTCTACAGCTGTTATTTTGAGTGTTATAGCCGCCAGCCTTTGTAGAGTAGCTCTGCAAGCTGCTGGAACCATTCTACAGCCGCCATTTTGAGTGTTATAGCCGCCAGCCTTTATATAGTAGCTCTACAAGCTGCTGGATTATTTTGAGTGTTATAGCCGTCATCTTTAATATAGTAGCTATACAAGCTGCTGGAACCTTTCTACAGCCTCCATTTTGAGTGTTATAGCCGCCAGCCTTTATATAGTAGCTCTACAAGCTGCTGGATTATTTTGAGTGTTATAGCCGTCCTCTTTAATATAGTAGCTATTCAAGCTGCTGGAACCTTTCTACAGCCGTTATTTTGAGTGTTATAGCCGCCAGCCTTTGTAGAGTAGCTCTGCAAGCTGCTGGAACCATTCTACAGCCGCCATTTTGAGTGTTAAAGCCTCCAGCCTTTATATAGTAGCTCTACAAGCTGCTGGATTATTTTGAGTGTTATAGCCGTCATTTTTAATATAGTAGCTATACAAGCTGCTGGAACCTTTCTACAGCCTCCATTTTGAGTGTTATAGCCGCCAGCCTTTAAATAGTAGCTCTACAAGCTGCTGGAACCATTCTACAGCCGTTATTTTGAGTGTTATAGCCGCCAGCCTTTGTAGAGTAGCTCTGCAAGCTGCTGGAACCATTCTACAGCCGCCATTTTGAGTGTTATAGCCGCCAGCCTTTATATAGTAGCTCTACAAGCTGCTGGATTATTTTGAGTGTTATAGCCGTCATCTTTAATATAGTAGCTATACAAGCTGCTGGAACCTTTCAACAGCCTCCATTTTGAGTGTTATAGCCGCCAGCCTTTATATAGTAGCTCTACAAGCTGCTGGATTATTTTGAGTGTTATAGCCGTCATCTTTAATATAGTAGCTATACGAGCTGCTGGAACCTTTCTACAGGCATTATTTTGAGTGTTATAGCCGTCATCTTTAATATAGTAGTTATACAAGCTGTTGGAACCTTTCTACAGCCTCCATTTTGAGTATTATAGCCGCCAGCCTTTATATAGTAGCTCTGCAAGCTGCTGGAACCATTCTACAGCCGCCATTTTGAGTGCTTTAGCCGCCAGCCTTTATATAACAGCTATACAAGCTGCTGGAACCATTCTACAGCCACAATTTTGAGTTTTATAGCAGCCAGTATTTATATAGTACCTTTACAAGCTGCTGGAACCATTCTATAGCCACCATTTTGAGTGTTATAGCCGCCAACCTTTATATAACAGCTATACAAGCTGCTGGAACCATTCTACAGCCACCATTTTGAGTGTTATAGCCGCCAGCATTTATATAACAGCTACACAAGCTGCTGGAACCATTCTACAGCCGCCATTTTGAGTGTTATAGCAGCCAGCATTTATATAGTACCTCTACAAGATGCTGGAACCATTCTACAGCCGCCATTTTGAGTGTTATAGCAGCCAGCATTTATATAGTACCTCTACAAGCTGCTGGAACCATTCTACAGCCGCCATTTTGAGTGTTATAGCAGCCAGCATTTATATAGTACCTTTACAAGCTGCTGGAACCATTCTACAGCCGCCATTTTGAGTGTTATAGCAGCCAGCATTTATATAGTACCTTTACAAGCTGCTGGAACCATTCTATAGCCGCCATTTTGAGTGTTATAGCCGCCAGCCTTTATATAACAGCTATACAAGCTGCTGGAACCATTCTACAGCCGTTATTTTGAGTGTTATAGCAGTCAGCATTTATATAGTACCTCTACAAGCTGCTGGAACCATTCTACATCCGCCATTTTAAGTTTTTTAGCAGCCAGCCTTTATATATTTGAGAGTTATAGCCGCCAGCAGCCAGCATTTACATAGTACCTCTACAAGCTGCTGGAACCATTCTATAGCCGCCATTTTGAGTGTTAAAGCAGCCAGCATTTATTTAGTACCTCTACAAGCTGCTGGAACCATTCTACAGCCGCCATTTTGAGTGTTATAGCCGCCAGCCAGTATATAGTAGCTCTACAAGCTGCCGGAACCATTCTACAGACGTTATTTTGAGTGTTATAGCCGTCATCTTTAATATAGTAGCTATAAAAGCTGCTGGAACCATTCTACAGCCGTTATTTTGAGTGTTATAGCCGCGTGCCTTTGTAGAGTAGCTCTGCAAGCTGCTGGAACCATTCTACAGCCGCCATTTTGAGTGCTATAGCCGCCAACCTTTATATAACAGCTATACAAGCTGCTGGAACCATTCTACAGCCGTTATTTTGAGTGTTATAGCCGCCAGCCTTTATATAGTAGCTCTGCAAGCTGCTGGAACCATTCTACAGCCGCCATTTTGAGTGCTTTAGCCGCCAGCCTTTACATAACAGCTATACAAGCTGCTGGAACCATTCTACAGCCACCATTTTGAGTGTTATAGCAGCCAGCATTTATATAGTACCTCTACAAGATGCTGGAACCATTCTACAGCCGCCATTTTGAGTGTTATAGCAGCCAGCATTTATATAGTACCTCTACAAGATGCTGGAACCATTCTACAGCCGCCATTTTGAGTGTTATAGCAGCCAGCATTTATATAGTACCTCTACAAGCTGCTGGAACCATTCTACAGCCAACATTTTGAGTGTTATAGCAGCCAGCATTTATATAGTACCTCTACAAGCTGCTGGAACCATTCTACAGCCGCCATTTTGAGTGTTATAGCCGCCAGCATTTATATAGTACCTTTACAAACTGCTGGAACCATTCTATAGCCGCCATTTTGAGTGTTATAGCGGCCAGCCTTTATATAACAGCTATACAAGCTGCTGGAACCATTCTACAGCCGTTATTTTGAGTGTTATAGCAGTCAGCATTTATATAGTACCTCTACAAGCTGCTGGAACCATTCTACAGCCGCCATTTTGAGTGTTATAGCAGCCAGAGTTTATATAGTACCTCTTCAAGCTGCTGGAACCATTCTACAGACGCCATATTGAGTGTTATAGCAGCCAGCATTTATATAGTACCTTTACAAACAGCTGGAACCATTCTATAGCCGCCATTTTGAGTGTTATAGCGGCCAGCCTTTATATAACAACTATACAAGCTGCTGGAACCATTTTACAGCCGCCATTCTGAGTGTTATAGCAGCCAGCATTTACATAGTACCTCTACAAGCTGCTGGAACCATTCTACAGCCTTAATTTTGAGTGTTATAGCAGCCAGCATTTATATAGTAGCTCTACAAGCTGCTGGAACCATTCTACAGCCGTTATTTTGAATGTTATAGCCGCCAGCCTTTGTAGAGTAGCTCTGCAAGCTGCTGGAACCACTCTACACCCGCCATTTTGAGTGTTATAGCCGCCCGCCTTTATATAACAGCTATACAAGCTGCTGGAACCATTCTACAGCCGTTATTTTGAGTGTTATAGCAGTCAGCATTTATATAGTACCTCTACAAGCTGCTGGAACCATTCTACAGCCGCCATTTTGAGTGTTATAGCCGCCAGCATTTATATAGTACCTTTACAAACTGCTGGAACCATTCTATAGCCGCCATTTTGAGTGTTATAGCGGCCAGCCTTTATATAACAACTATACAAGCTGCTGGAACCATTTTACAGCCGCCATTCTGAGTGTTATAGCAGCCAGCATTTACATAGTACCTCTACAAGCTGCTGGAACCATTCTACAGCCGCTATTTTGAGTGTTATAGCAGCCAGCATTTATATAGTAGCTCTACAAGCTGCTGGAACCATTCTACAGCCGTTATTTTGAATGTTATAGCCGCCAGCCTTTGTAGAGTAGCTCTGCAAGCTGCTGGAACCACTCTACACCCGCCATTTTGAGTGTTATAGCCGCCCGCCTTTATATAGTAGCTCTACAAGCTGCTGGAACCATTCTACAGCCGTTATTTTGAGTTTTATAGCAGCCAGCATTTATATAGTACCTCTACAAGCTGCTGGAACCATTCTACAGCCGGCATTTTGAGTGTTATAGCCGCCAACCTTTATATAACAGCTATACAAGCTGCTGGAACCATTCTACAGCCGCCATTTTGAGTGTTATAGCCGCCAGCCAGTATATAGTAGCTCTACAAGCTGTTGGAACCATTCTACAGCCGTTATTTTGAGTTTTATAGCCGCCAGCCTTTATATAACAGCTATACAAGTTGCTGGAACCATTCTACAGCCATTATTTTGAGTATTATAGCCGCCAGCCTCTATATAATAGCTATACAAGCTGCTGGAACCATTCTACAGCCGTTATTTTGAGTGTTATAGCCGCTAGCCTTTGTAGAGTAGCTCTGCAAGCTGCTGGAACCATTCTACAGCCGCCATTTTGAGTGTTATAGCCGCAAGCCAGTATATAGTAGCTCTACAAGCTGCTGGAACCATTCTACAGCCGTTATTTTGAGTGTTATAGCCGTCATCTTTAATATAGTAGCTATACAAGCTGCTGGAACCATTCTACAGCCGTTATTTGGAGTTTTATATGAGCCAGCATTTATATAGTACCTCTACAAGCTGCTGGAACCAAACTACAGCCTCTATTTTGAGTGTTATAGCCGCCAGCCTTTATAGAGTAGCTCTACAAGCTACTGGAACCATTTACAGCCGTTATTTTGAGTTTTATAGCAGCCATCATTTATATAGTATCTCAACAAGCTGCTGGAACCATTCTACAGCCTCCACTTTGAGTGTTATAGCAGTCAGCATTTATATAGTACCTCTACAAGCTGCTGGAACCATTCTACAGCCGCCATTTTGAGTTTTATAGAGGCCAGCCTTTATATATTTGAGTGTTATAGCCGCCAATCTTTATATAACAGCTATACAAGCTGCTGAAACCATTCTACAGCCACCATTTTAAGTGTTATAGCCGCCAGCATTTATATAACAGCTATACAAGCTGCTGGAACCATTCTACAGCCGTTATTTTGAGTGTTATAGCCGCCAGCCTTTATATAACAGCTATACAAGCTGCTGGAACCATTCTACAGCCACCCTTTTGAGTGTTATAGCCGCCAACCTTTATATAACAGCTATACAAGCTGCTGGAACCATTCTACAGCCACCATTTTGAGTGTTATAGCCGCCAGCATTTATATAACAGCTACACAAGCTGCTGGAACCATTCTACAGCCGCCATTTTGAGTGTTATAGCAGCCAGCATTTATATAGTACCTCTACAAGATGGTGGAACCATTCTACAGCCGCCATTTTGAGTGTTATAGCAGCCAGCATTTATATAGTACCTCTACAAGCTGCTGGAACCATTCTACAGCCGACATTTTGAGTGTTATAGCAGCCAGCATTTATATAGTACCTCTACAAGCTGCTGGAACCAAACTACAGCCACTATTTTGAGTGTTATAGCCGCCAGCCTTTATAGAGTAGCTCTACAAGCTACTGGAACCATTTTACAGCCGTTATTTTGAGTTTTATAGCAGCCATCATTTATATAGTATCTCAACAAGCTGCTGGAACCATTCTACAGCCTCCACTTTGAGTGTTATAGCAGTCAGCATTTATATAGTACCTCTACAAGCTGCTGGAACCATTCTACAGCCGCCATTTTGAGTTTTATAGAGGCCAGCCTTTATATATTTGAGTGTTATAGCCGCCAATCTTTATATAACAGCTATACAAGCTGCTGAAACCATTCTACAGCCACCATTTTAAGTGTTATAGCCGCCAGCATTTATATAACAGCTATACAAGCTGCTGGAACCATTCTACAGCCGTTATTTTGAGTGTTATAGCCGCCAGCCTTTATATAACAGCTATACAAGCTGCTGGAACCATTCTACAGCCACCCTTTTGAGTGTTATAGCCGCCAACCTTTATATAACAGCTATACAAGCTGCTGGAACCATTCTACAGCCACTATTTTGAGTGTTATAGCCGCCAGCATTTATATAACAGCTACACAAGCTGCTGGAACCATTCTACAGCCGCCATTTTGAGTGTTATAGCAGACAGCATTTATATAGTACCTCTACAAGATGCTGGAACCATTCTACAGCCGCCATTTTGAGTGTTATAGCAGCCAGCATTTATATAGTACCTCTACAAGCTGCTGGAACCATTCTACAGCCGCCATTTTGAGTGTTATAGCAGCCAGCATTTATATAGTACCTCTACAAGATGCTGGAACCATTCTACAGCCGCCATTTTGAGTGTTATAGCAGCCAGCATTTATATAGTACCTCTACAAGCTGCTGGAACCATTCTACAGCCGACATTTTGAGTGTTATAGCAGCCAGCATTTATATAGTACCTCTACAAGCTGCTGGAACCATTCTACAGCCGCCATTTTGAGTGTTATAGCAGCCAGCATTTATATAGTACCTCTACAAGCTGCTGGAACCATTCTACAGCCGCCATTTTGAGTGTTATAGCCGCCAGCATTTATATAACAGCTACACAAGCTGCTGGAACCATTCTACAGCCGCCATTTTGAGTGTTATAGCAGACAGCATTTATATAGTACCTCTACAAGATGCTGGAACCATTCTACAGCCGCCATTTTGAGTGTTATAGCAGCCAGCATTTATATAGTACCTCTACAAGCTGCTGGAACCATTCTACAGCCGCCATTTTGAGTGTTATAGCAGCCAGCATTTATATAGTACCTCTACAAGATGCTGGAACCATTCTACAGCCGACATTTTGAGTGTTGTAGCAGCCAGCATTTATATAGTACCTTTACAAGCTGCTGGAACCATTCTATAGCCGCCATTTTGAGTGTTATAGCGGCCAGCCTTTATATAACAGCTATACAAGCTGCTGGAACCATTCTACAGCCGTTATTTTGAATGTTATAGCCACCAGCCTTTGTAGAGTAGCTCTGCAAGCTGCTGGAACCATTCTACAGCCGCCATTTTGAGTGTTATAGCCGCCAGCCTTTATATAGTAGCTCTACAAGCTGCTGGAACCATTCTACAGCCGTTATTTTGAGTTTTATAGCAGCCAGCATTTATATAGTACCTCTACAAGCTGCTGGAACCATTCTACAGCCGGCATTTTGAGTGTTATAGCCGCCAACCTTTATATAACAGCTATACAAGCTGCTGGAACCATTCTACAGCCGTTATTTTGAGTGTTATAGCCGCCAGCCTTTATATAGTAGCTCTGCAAGCTGCTGGAACCATTCTACAGCCGCCATTTTGAGTGCTTTAGCCGCCAGCCTTTATATAACAGCTATACAAGCTGCTGAAACCATTCTACAGCCGACATTTTGAGTGTTATAGCAGCAAGCATTTATATAGTACCTCTACAAGCTGCTGGAACCATTCTACAGCCGCCATTTTGAGTGCTTTAGCCGCCAGCCTTTATATAACAGCTATACAAGCTGCTGAAACCATTCTACAGCCGACATTTTGAGTGTTATAGCAGCCAGCATTTATATAGTACCTCTACAAGCTGCTGGAACCATTCTACAGCCACCATTTTGAGTGTTATAGCAGCCAGCATTTATATAGTACCTCTACAAGATGCTGGAACCATTCTACAGCCGCCATTTTGAGTGTTATAGCAGCCAGCATTTATATAGTACCTCTACAAGCTGCTGGAACCATTTTACAGCCGCCATTTTGAGTGTTATAGCAGCCAGCATTTATATAGTACCTTTACAAGCTGCTGGAACCATTCTACAGCCGCCATTTTGAGTGTTATAGCCGCCAGCCAGTATATAGTAGCTCTACAAGCTGCTGGAACCATTCTACAGCCGTTATTTTGAATGTCATAGCCGCCAGCCTTTGTAGAGTAGCTCTGCAAGCTGCTGGAACCATTCTACAGCCGCCATTTTGAGTGTTATAGCCGCCAGCCTTTATATAGTAGCTCTACAAGCTGCTGGAACCATTCTACAGCCGTTATTTTGAGTTTTATAGCAGCCAGCATTTATATAGTACCTCTACAAGCTGCTGAAACCATTCTACAGCCGGCATTTTGAGTGTTATAGCCGCCAACCTTTATATAACAGCTATACAAGCTGCTGGAACCATTCTACAGCCGCCATTTTGAGTGTTATAGCCGCCAGCCAGTATATAGTAGCTCTACAAGCTGTTGGAACCATTCTACAGCCGTTATTTTGAGTTTTATAGCCGCCAGCCTTTATATAACAGCTATAAAAGTTGCTGGAACCACTCTACAGCCACCATTTTGAGTGTTATAGCCGCCAACCTTTATATAACAGTTATACAAGCTGCTGGAACCATTCTACAGCCACCATTTTGAGTGTTATAGCCGCCAACATTTATATAACAGCTATACAAGCTGCTGGAACCATTCTACAGCCGCCATTTTAAGTGTTAAAGCAGCCAGCATTTATTTAGTACCTCTACAAGCTGCTGAAACCATTCTACAGCCGCCATTTTGAGTGTTATAGCCGCCAGCCAGTATATAGTAGCTCTACAAGCTGCCGGAACCATTCTACAGACGTTATTTTGAGTGTTATAGCCGTCATCTTTAATATAGTAGCTATAAAAGCTGCTGGAACCATTCTACAGCCGTTATTTTGAGTGTTATAGCCGCGTGCCTTTGTAGATAAGCTCTGCAAGCTGCTGGAACCATTCTACAGCCGCCATTTTGAGTGCTATAGCCGTTAACCTTTATATAACAGCTATACAAGCTGCTGGAACCATTCTACAGCCGTTATTTTGAGTGTTATAGCCGCCAGCCTTTATATAGTAGCTCTGCAAGCTGCTGGAACCATTCTACAGCCGACATTTTGAGTGTTATAGCAGCCAGCATTTATATAGTACCTCTACAAGCTACTGGAACCATTTTACAGCCGTTATTTTGAGTTTTATAGCAGCCATCATTTATATAGTATCTCAACAAGCTGCTGGAACCATTCTACAGCCGCCATTTTGAGTGTTATAGCCGCCAGCATTTATATAGTACCTCTACAAGCTGCTGGAACCATTCTACAGCCAACATTTTGAGTGTTATAGCAGTCAGCATTTATATAGTACCTCTACAAGCTGCTGGAACTATTCTACAGCCGCCATTTTGAGTGTTATAGCCGCCAGTATTTATATAGTTCCTTTACAAACTGCTGGAACCATTCTATAGCCGCCATTTTGAGTGTTATAGCGGCCAGCCTTTATATAACAGCTATACAAGCTGCTGGAACCATTCTACAGCCGTTATTTTGAGTGTTATAGCAGTCAGCATTTATATAGTACCTCTACAAGCTGCTGGAACCATTCTACAGCCGCCATTTTGAGTGTTATAGCAGCCAGAGTTTATATAGTACCTCTTCAAGCTGCTGGAACCATTCTACAGACGCCATATTGAGTGTTATAGCAGCCAGCATTTATATAGTACCTCTACAAGCTGCTGGAACCATTCTACAGCTGCCATTTTGAGTGTTATAGCAGCCAGCATTTATATTGTACCTCTACAAGCTGCTGGAACCATTCTATAGCCGCCATTTTGAGTGTTATAGCGGCCAGCCTTTATATAACAGCTATACAAGCTGCTGGAACCATTTTACAGCCGCCATTCTGAGTGTTATAGCAGCCAGCATTTACATAGTACCTCTACAAGCTGCTGGAACCATTCTACAGCCTTAATTTTGAGTGTTATAGCAGCCAGCATTTATATAGTAGCTCTTCAAGCTGCTGGAACCATTCTACAGACGCCATATTGAGTGTTATAGCAGCCAGCATTTATATAGTACCTCTACAAGCTGCTGGAACCATTCTACAGCTGCCATTTTGAGTGTTATAGCAGCCAGCATTTATATTGTACCTCTTCAAGCTGCTGGAACCATTCTACAGCCGGCATTTTGAGTGTTATAGCCGCCAACCTTTATATAACAGCTATACAAGCTGCTGGAACCATTCTACAGCCGCCATTTTGAGTGTTATAGCCGCCAGCCAGTATATAGTAGCTCTACAAGCTGTTGGAACCATTCTACAGCCGTTATTTTGAGTTTTATAGCCGCCAGCCTTTATATAACAGCTATACAAGTTGCTGGAACCATTCTACAGCCATTATTTTGAGTATGCTGGAACCAACTAAAGCCTCCATTTTGAGTGTTATAGCCGCCCGCCTTTATATAGTAGCTCTACAAGCTGCTGGAACCATTCTACAGCCGTTATTTTGAGTTTTATAGCAGCCAGCATTTATATAGTAGCTCTACAAGCTGCTGGAACCATTCTACAGCCGGCATTTTGAGTGTTATAGCAGCCAGCATTTATATAGTACCTCTACAAGCTGCTGGAACCATTCTACAGCCGGCATTTTGAGTGTTATAGCCGCCAACCTTTATATAACAGCTATACAAGCTGCTGGAACCATTCTACAGCCGTTATTTTGAGTGTTATAGCCGCCAGCCTTTATATAGTAGCTCTGCAAGCTGCTGGAACCATTCTACAGCCGCCATTTTGAGTGCTTTAGCCGCCAGCCTTTATATAACAGCTATACAAGCTGCTGAAACCATTCTACAGCCGACATTTTGAGTGTTATAGCAGCCAGCATTTATATAGTACCTCTACAAGCTGCTGGAACCATTCTACAGCCGCCATTTTGAGTGCTTTAGCCGCCAGCCTTTATATAACAGCTATACAAGCTGCTGAAACCATTCTACAGCCGACATTTTGAGTGTTATAGCAGCCAGCATTTATATAGTACCTCTACAAGCTGCTGGAACCATTCTACAGCCACCATTTTGAGTGTTATAGCAGCCAGCATTTATATAGTACCTCTACAAGATGCTGGAACCATTCTACAGCCGCCATTTTGGGTGTTATAGCAGCCAGCATTTATATAGTACCTCTACAAGCTGCTGGAACCATTTTACAGCCGCCATTTTGAGTGTTATAGCAGCCAGCATTTATATAGTACCTTTACAAGCTGCTGGAACCATTCTACAGCCGCCATTTTGAGTGTTATAGCCGCCAGCCAGTACATAGTAGCTCTACAAGCTGCTGGAACCATTCTACAGCCGTTATTTTGAATGTCATAGCCGCCAGCCTTTGTAGAGTAGCTCTGCAAGCTGCTGGAACCATTCTACAGCCGCCATTTTGAGTGTTATAGCCGCCAGCCTTTATATAGTAGCTCTACAAGCTGCTGGAACCATTCTACAGCCGTTATTTTGAGTTTTATAGCAGATAGCATTTATATAGTACCTCTACAAGCTGCTGAAACCATTCTACAGCCGGCATTTTGAGTGTTATAGCCGCCAACCTTTATATAACAGCTATACAAGCTGCTGGAACCATTCTACAGCCGCCATTTTGAGTGTTATAGCCGCCAGCCAGTATATAGTAGCTCTACAAGCTGTTGGAACCATTCTACAGCCGTTATTTTGAGTTTTATAGCCGCCAGCCTTTATATAACAGCTATACAAGTTGCTGGAACCACTCTACAGCCACCATTTTGAGTGTTATAGCCGCCAACCTTTATATAACAGTTACACAAGCTGCTGGAACCATTCTACAGCCACCATTTTGAGTGTTATAGCCGCCAGCATTTATATAACAGCTATACAAGCTGGAACCATTCTACAGCCGCCATTTTAAGTGTTAAAGCAGCCAGCATTTATTTAGTACCTCTACAAGCTGCTGGAACCATTCTACAGCCGCCATTTTGAGTGTTATAGCCGCCAGCCAGTATATAGTAGCTCTACAAGCTGCCGGAACCATTCTACAGACGTTATTTTGAGTGTTATAGCCGTCATCTTTAATATAGTAGCTATAAAAGCTGCTGGAACCATTCTACAGCCGTTATTTTGAGTGTTATAGCCGCGTGCCTTTGTAGAGTAGCTCTGCAAGCTGCTGGAACCATTCTACAGCCGCCATTTTGAGTGCTATAGCCGTTAACCTTTATATAACAGCTATACAAGCTGCTGGAACCATTCTACAGCCGTTATTTTGAGTGTTATAGCCGCCAGCCTTTATATAGTAGCTCTGCAAGCTGCTGGAACCATTCTACAGCCGCCATTTTGAGTGCTTTAGCCGCCAGCCTTTATATAACAGCTATACAAGCTGCTGGAACCATTCTACAGCCACCATTTTGAGTGTTATAGTAGCCAGCATTTATATAGTACCTCTACAAGATGCTGGAACCATTCTACAGCCGCCATTTTGAGTGTTATAGCAGCCAGCATTTATATAGTACCTCTTCAAGCTGCTGGAACCATTCTACAGCCGCCATTTTGAGTGTTATAGCAGCCAGAATTTATATAGTACCTCTACAAGATGCTGGAACCATTCTACAGCCGCCATTTTGAGTCTTATAGCAGCCAGCATTTATATAGTACCTCTACAAGCTGCTGGAACCATTCTACAGCCGACATTTTGAGTGTTATAGCAGCCAGCATTTATATAGTACCTCTACAAGCTGCTGGAACCATTCTACAGCCGCCATTTTGAGTGTTATAGCAGCCAGCATTTATATAGTACCTTTACAAGCTGCTGGAACCATTCTATAGCCGCCATTTTGAGTGTTATAGCGGCCAGCCTTTATATAACAGCTATACAAGCTGCTGGAACCATTCTACAGCCGCCATTTTGAGTGTTATAGCAATCAGCATTTATATAGTACCTCTACAAGCTGCTGGAACCATTCTACAGCCGCCATTTTGAGTGTTATAGCAGCCAGAGTTTATATAGTACCTCTTCAAGCTGCTGGAACCATTCTACAGACGCCATACTGAGTGTTATAGCAGCCAGCATTTATATAGTACCTCTACAAGCTGCTGGAACCATTCTACAGCTGCCATTTTGAGTGTTATAGCAGCCAGCATTTATATTGTACCTCTACAAGCTGCTGGAACCATTCTATAGCCGCCATTTTGAGTGTTATAGCGGCCAGCCTTTATATAACAGCTATACAAGATGCTGGAACCATTTTACAGCCGCCATTCTGAGTGTCATAGCAGCCAGCATTTATATAGTAGCTCTACAAGCTGCTGGAACCATTCTACAGCCGCCATTTTGAGTGTTATAGCCGCCAGCCAGTATATAGTAACTCTACAAGCTGCTGACACCATTCTACCGCCGTTATTTTGAATGTTATAGCCGCCAGCCTTTGTAGCGTAGCTCTGCAAGCTGCTGGAACCATTCTACAGCCGCCATTTTGAGTGTTATAGCCGCCAGCCTTTATATAGTAGCTCTACAAGCTGCTGGAACCATTCTACAGCCGTTAATTTTAGTTTTATAGCAGCCAGCATTTATATAGTACCTCTACAAGCTGCTGGAACCATTCTACAGCCGGCATTTTGAGTGTTATAGCCGCCAACCTTTATATAACAGCTATACAAGCTGCTGGAACCATTCTACAGCCGCCATTTTGAGTGTTATAGCCGCCAGCCAGTATATAGTAGCTCTACAAGCTGTTGGAACCATTCTATAGCCGTTATTTTGAGTTTTATAGCCGCCAGCATTTATATAACAGCTATACAAGCTGCTGGAACCATTCTACAGCCGCCATTTTAAGTGTTAAAGCAGCCAGCATTTATTTAGTACCTCTACAAGCTGCTGGAACCATTCTACAGCCGCCATTTTGAGTGTTATAGCCGCCAGCCAGTATATAGTAGCTCTACAAGCTGCCGGAACCATTCTACAGACGTTATTTTGAGTGTTATAGCCGTCATCTTTAATATAGTAGCTATAAAAGCTGCTGGAACCATTCTACAGCCGTTATTTTGAGTGTTATAGCCGCGTGCCTTTGTAGAGTAGCTCTGCAAGCTGCTGGAACCATTCTACAGCCGCCATTTTGAGTGCTATAGCCGTTAACCTTTATATAACAGCTATACAAGCTGCTGGAACCATTCTACAGCCGTTATTTTGAGTGTTATAGCCGCCAGCCTTTATATAGTAGCTCTGCAAGCTGCTGGAACCATTCTACAGCCGCCATTTTGAGTGCTTTAGCCGCCAGCCTTTATATAACAGCTATACAAGCTGCTGGAACCATTCTACAGCCACCATTTTGAGTGTTATAGTAGCCAGCATTTATATAGTACCTCTACAAGATGCTGGAACCATTCTACAGCCGCCATTTTGAGTGTTATAGCAGCCAGCATTTATATAGTACCTCTTCAAGCTGCTGGAACCATTCTACAGCCGCCATTTTGAGTGTTATAGCAGCCAGAATTTATATAGTACCACTACAAGATGCTGGAACCATTCTACAGCCGCCATTTTGAGTCTTATAGCAGCCAGCATTTATATAGTACCTCTACAAGCTGCTGGAACCATTCTACAGCCGACATTTTGAGTGTTATAGCAGCCAGCATTTATATAGTACCTCTACAAGCTGCTGGAACCATTCTACAGCCGCCATTTTGAGTGTTATAGCAGCCAGCATTTATATAGTACCTTTACAAGCTGCTGGAACCATTCTATAGCCGCCATTTTGAGTGTTATAGCGGCCAGCCTTTATATAACAGCTATACAAGCTGCTGGAACCATTCTACAGCCGTTATTTTGAGTGTTATAGCAATCAGCATTTATATAGTACCTCTACAAGCTGCTGGAACCATTCTACAGCCGCCATTTTGAGTGTTATAGCAGCCAGAGTTTATATAGTACCTCTTCAAGCTGCTGGAACCATTCTACAGACGCCATACTGAGTGTTATAGCAGCCAGCATTTATATAGTACCTCTACAAGCTGCTGGAACCATTCTACAGCTGCCATTTTGAGTGTTATAGCAGCCAGCATTTATATTGTACCTCTACAAGCTGCTGGAACCATTCTATAGCCGCCATTTTGAGTGTTATAGCGGCCAGCCTTTATATAACAGCTATACAAGATGCTGGAACCATTTTACAGCCGCCATTCTGAGTGTCATAGCAGCCAGCATTTATATAGTAGCTCTACAAGCTGCTGGAACCATTCTACAGCCGCCATTTTGAGTGTTATAGCCGCCAGCCAGTATATAGTAGCTCTACAAGCTGCTGACACCATTCTACCGCCGTTATTTTGAATGTTATAGCCGCCAGCCTTTGTAGCGTAGCTCTGCAAGCTGCTGGAACCATTCTACAGCCGCCATTTTGAGTGTTATAGCCGCCAGCCTTTATATAGTAGCTCTACAAGCTGCTGGAACCATTCTACAGCGGTTAATTTTAGTTTTATAGCAGCCAGCATTTATATAGTACCTCTACAAGCTGCTGGAACCATTCTACAGCCGGCATTTTGAGTGTTATAGCCGCCAACCTTTATATAACAGCTATACAAGCTGCTGGAACCATTCTACAGCCGCCATTTTGAGTGTTATAGCCGCCAGCCAGTATATAGTAGCTCTACAAGCTGTTGGAACCATTCTATAGCCGTTATTTTGAGTTTTATAGCCGCCAGCTTTTATATAACAGCTATACAAGTTGCTGGAACCATTCTACAGCCATTATTTTGTGTATTATAGCCGCCAGCCTCTATATAATAGCTATACAAGCTGCTGGAACCATTCTACAGCCTCTATTTTGAGTGTTATAGCCGCCAGCCTTTATAGAGTAGCTCTACAAGCTACTGGAACCATTTTACAGCCGTTATTTTGAGTTTTATAGCAGCCATCATTTATATAGTATCTCAACAAGCTGCTGGAACCATTCTACAGCTTCCACTTTGAGTGTTATAGCAGTCAGCATTTATATAGTACCTCTACAAGCTGCTGGAACCATTCTACAGCCGCCATTTTGAGTGTTATAGCCGCAAGCCAGTATATAGTAGCTCTACAAGCTGCTGGAACCATTCTACAGCCGTTATTTTGAGTGTTATAGCCGTCATCTTTAATATAGTAGCTACACAAGCTGCTGGAACCATTCTACAGCCGTTGTTTTGAGTGTTATAGCCGCCAGCCTTTGTAGAGTAGCTCTGCAAGCTGCTGGAACCATTCTACAGCCGCCATTTTGAGTGTTATAGCCGCAAGCCAGTATATAGTAGCTCTACAAGCTGCTGGAACCATTCTACAGCCGTTATTTTGAGTGTTATAGCCGTCATCTTTAATATAGTAGCTACACAAGCTGCTGGAACCATTCTACAGCCGTTATTTGGAGTTTTATATGAGTCAGCATTTATATAGTACCTCTACAAGCTGCTGGAACCAAACTACAACCTCTATTTTGAGTGTTATAGCCGCCAGCCTTTATAGAGTAGCTCTACAAGCTACTGGAACCATTTTACAGCCGTTATTTTGAGTTTTATAGCAGCCATCATTTATATAGTATCTCAACAAGCTGCTGGAACCATTCTACAGCCTCCACTTTGAGTGTTATAGCAGTCAGCATTTATATAGTACCTCTACAAGCTGCTGGAACCATTCTACAGCCGCCATTTTGAGTTTTATAGCGGCCAGCCTTTATATATTTGAGTGTTATAGCCGCCAACCTTTATATAACAGCTATACAAGCTGCTGGAACCATTCTACAGCCACCATTTTGAGTGTTATAGCCGCCAGCATTTATATAACAGCTATACAAGCTGGAACCATTCTACAGCCGCCATTTTAAGTGTTAAAGCAGCCAGCATTTATTTAGTACCTCTACAAGCTGCTGGAACCATTCTACAGCCGCCATTTTGAGTGTTATAGCCGCCAGCCAGTATATAGTAGCTCTACAAGCTGCCGGAACCATTCTACAGACGTTATTTTGAGTGTTATAGCCGTCATCTTTAATATAGTAGCTATAAAAGCTGCTGGAACCATTCTACAGCCGCCATTTTGAGTGTTATAGCAGTCAGCATTTATATAGTGCCTCTACAAGCTGCTGGAACCAATCTAAAGCCTCCACTTTGAGTGATATAGCAGCCAGCATTTACATAGTACCTCTACAAGCTGCTGGAACCATTCTACAGCCGCCATTTTGAGTGTTATAGCGGCCAGCCTTTATATATTTGAGTGTTATAGCCGCCAACCTTTATATAACAGCTATACAAGCTGCTGGAACCATTCTACAGCCGCCATTTTGAGTGTTATAGCAGTCAGCATTTATATAGTGCCTCTACAAGCTGCTGGAACCATTCTACAGCCTCCACTTTGAGTGTTATAGCCGCCAGCCTTTATATAGTAGCTCTGCAAGCTGCTGGAACCATTCTACAGCCGCCATTTTGAGTGTTATAGCGGCCAGCCTTTATATATTTGAGTGTTATAGCCGCCAACCTTTATATAACAGCTATACAAGCTGTTGGAACCATTCTACAGCCGTTATTTTGAGTTTTATAGCCGCCAGCTTTTATATAACAGCTATACAAGTTGCTGGAACCATTCTACAGCCGTTATTTTGAGTGTTATAGCCGCCAGCCTTTATACAACAGCTATACAAGCTGCTGGAACCATTCTACAGCCGCCATTTTGAGTGTTATAGCGGCCAGCCTTTATATAACAGTTATACAAGCTGCTGGAACCATTCTACAGCCGCCATTTTGAGTGTTATAGCGGCCAGCCTTTATAGCCATAGTGCCTCTACAAGCTGCTGGAACCAATCTACAGCCTCCACTTTGAGTGTTATAGCAGCCAGCATTTACATAGTACCTCTACAAGCTGCTGGAACCATTCTACAGCCGCCATTTTGAGTGTTATAGCGGCCAGCCTTTATATATTTGAGTGTTATAGCCGCCAACCTTTATATAACAGCTATACAAGCTGCTGGAACCATTCTACAGCCGCCATTTTGAGTGTTATAGCAGTCAGCATTTATATAGTGCCTCTACAAGCTGCTGGAACCATTCTACAGCCTCCACTTTGAGTGTTATAGCCGCCAGCCTTTATATAGTAGCTCTGCAAGCTGCTGGAACCATTTTGCAGACGCTATTTTGAGTGTTATAACGGCCAGCATTGATATAACAGCTATACAAGTTGCTGGAACCATTCTACAGCCATTATTTTGAGTATTATAGCCGCCAGCCTCTATATAATAGCTATACAAGCTGCTGGAACCATTCTACAGCCACCATTTTGAGTGTTATAGCCGCCAGCCTTTATATAGTAGCTCTGCAAGCTGCTGGAACCATTTTGCAGACGCTATTTTGAGTGTTATAACGGCCAGCATTTATATAACAGCTATACAAGCTGTTGGAACCATTCTACAGCCGTTATTTTGAGTTTTATAGCCGCCAGCCTTTATATAACAGCTATACGAGTTGCTGGAACCATTCTACAGCCATTATTTTGAGTATTATAGCCGCCAGCCTCTATATAATAGCTATACAAGCTGCTGGAACCATTCTACAGCCACCATTTTGAGTGTTATAGCCGCCAGCCTTTATATAGTAGCTCTGCAAGCTGCTGGAACCATTTTGCAGACGCTATTTTGAGTGTTATAACGGCCAGCATTTATATAACAGCTATACAAGCTGCTGGAATCATTCTACAGCCGTTATTTTGAGTGTTATAGCCGCGTGCATTTGTAGAGTAGCTCTGCAAGCTGCTGGAACCATTCAACAGCCGCCATTTTGAATGCTATAACCGCCAACCTTTATGTAACAGCTATACAAGCTGCTGGAACCATTCTACAGCCGTTATTTTGAGTGTTATAGCCGCCAGCCTTTATATAGTAGCTCTGCAAGCTGCTGGAACCATTCTACAGCCGCCATTTTGAGTGCTTTAGCCGCCAGCCTTTATATAACAGCTATACAAGCTGCTGGAACCATTCTACAGCCACCATTTTGAGTGTTATAGCAGCCAGCATTTATATAGTACCTCTACAAGATGCTGGAACCATTCTACAGCCGCCATTTTGAGTGTTATAGCAGCCAGCATTTATATAGTACCTCTACAAGCTGCTGGAACCATTCTACAGCCGCCATTTTGAGTGTTATAGGAGCCAGCATTTATATAGTACCTCTACAAGATGCTGGAACCATTCTACAGCCGCCATTTTGAGTGTTATAGCAGCCAGCATTTATATAGTACCTCAACAAGCTGCTGGAACCATTCTACAGTCGACATTTTGAGTGTTATAGCAGCCAGCATTTATATAGTACCTCTACAAGCTGCTGGAACCATTCTACAACCGCCATTTTGAGTGTTATAGCAGCCAGCATTTATATAGTACCTTTACAAGCTGCTGGAACCATTCTATAGCCGCCATTTTGAGTGTTATAGCGGCCAGCCTTTATATAACAGCTATACAAGCTGCTGGAACCATTCTTCAGCCGTTATTTTAAATGTTATAGCCGCCAGCCTTTGTAGAGTAGCTCTGCAAGCTGCTGGAACCATTCTACAGCCGCCATTTTGAGTGTTATAGCCGCCAGCCTTTATATAGTAGCTCTACAAGCTGCTGGAACCATTCTACAATCGTTATTTTGAGTTTTATAGCAGCCAGCATTTATATAGTACTTCTACAAGCTGCTGGAACCATTCTACAGCCGCCATTTTGAGTGCTATAGCCGCCAACCTTTATATAACAGCTATACAAGCTGCTGGAACCATTCTACAGCCGTTATTTAGAGTGTTATAGCCGCCAGCCTTTATATAGTAGCTCTGCAAGCTGCTGGAACCATTCTACAGCCGCCATTTTGCGTGCTTTAGCCGCCAGCCTTTATATAACAGCTATACAAGCTGCTGGAACCATTCTACAGCCACCATTTTGAGTGTTATAGCAGCCAGCCTTTGTAGAGTAGCTCTGCAAGCTGCTGGAACCATTATACAGCCGCCATTTTGAGTGTTATAGCAGCCAGCATTTATATAGAGCCTCTACAAGCTGCTGGAACCATTCTACAGCCGCCATTTTGAGTGTTATAGCAACCAGCATTTATATAGTACCTCTACAAGATGCTGGAACCATTCTACAGCCGCCATTTTGAGTGTTATAGCAGCCAGCATTTATATAGTACCTCTACAAGCTGCTGGAACCATTCTACAGCCGACATTTTGTGTGTTATAGCAGGCAGCATTTACATAGTATCTCTACAAGCTGCTGGAACCATTCTACAGCCGACATTTTGAGTGTTATAGCAGCCAGCATTTATATAGTACCTCTACAAGCTGCTGGAACCATTCTACAGCCACCATTTTGAGTGTTATAGCAGCCAGCATTTATATAGTACCTCTACAAGATGCTGGAACCATTCTATAGCCGCCATTTTTAGTGTTATAGCAGCCAGCATTTATATAGTGCCTCTACAAGCTGCTGGAACCATTCTACAGCCGACATTTTGAGTGTTATAGCAGCCAGCATTTATATAGTACCTCTACAAGCTGCTGGAACCATTCTACAGCCGCCATTTTGAGTGTTATAGCAGCCAGCATTTATATAGTACCTCCACAAGCTGCTGGAACCATTCTACAGCCGCCATTTTGAGTGTTATAGCAGCTAGCATTTATATAGTACCTCTACAAGATGCTGGAACCATTCTACAGCCGCCATTTTGAGTGTTATAGCAGCCAGCATTTATATAGTACCTCTACAAGCTGCTGGAACCATTCTACAGCCGCCATTTTTAGTGGTATAGCCGCAAGCCAGTATATAGTAGCTCTACAAGCTGCTGGAACCATTCTACAGCCGTTATTTTGAGTGTTATAGCCGTCATCTTTAATATAGTAGCTATACAAGCTGCTGGAACCATTCTACAGCCGTTATTTGGAGTTTTATATGAGCCAGCATTTATATAGTGCCTCTACAAGCTGCTGGAACCATTCTACAGCCGCCATTTTGAGTGTTATAGCGGCCAGCCTTTATATATTTGAGTATTATAGCCGCCAACCTTTATATAACAGCTATACAAGCTGCTGGAACCATTCTACAGCCGCCATTTTGAGTGTTATAGCAGTCAGCATTTATATAGTGCCTCTACAAGCTGCTGGAACCATTCTACAGCCTCCACTTTGAGTGTTATAGCCGCCAGCCTTTATATAGTACCTCTACAAGCTGCTGGAACCATTCTACAGCCGCCATTTTGAGTGTTATAGCGGCCAGCCTTTATATATTTGAGTGTTATAGCCGCCAACCTTTATATAACAGCTATACAAGCTGCTGGAACCATTCTACAGCCGCCATTTTGAGTGTTATAGCAGTCAGCATTTATATAGTGCCTCTACAAGCTGCTGGAACCATTCTACAGCCTCCACTTTGAGTGTTATAGCCGCCAGCATTTATATAACAGCTATACAAGCTGCTGGAACCATTCTACAGCCGTTATTTTGAGTGTTATAGCCGCCAGCCTTTATATAACAGCTATACAAGCTGCTGGAACCATTCTACAGCCACCATTTTGAGTGTTATAGTCGCCAACCTTTATATAACAGCTATACAAGCTGCTGGAACCATTCTACAGCCACCATTTTGAGTGTTATAGCCGCCAGCATTTATATAACAGCTATACAAGCTGCTGGAACCATTCTACAGCCGCCATTTTGAGTGTTATAGCAGTCAGCATTTATATAGTGCCTCTACAAGCTGCTGGAACCAATCTACAGCCTCCACTTTGAGTGTTATAGCAGCCAGCATTTACATAGTACCTCTACAAGCTGCTGGAACCATTCTACAGCCGCCATTTTGAGTGTTATAGCGGCCAGCCTTTATATATTTGAGTGTTATAGCCGCCAACCTTTATATAACAGCTATACAAGCTGCTGGAACCATTCTACAGCCGCCATTTTGAGTGTTATAGCAGTCAGCATTTATATAGTGCCTCTACAAGCTGCTGGAACCATTCTACAGCCGCCATTTTGAGTGTTATAGCGGCCAGCCTTTATATATTTGAGTGTTATAGCCGCCAACCTTTATATAACAGCTATACAAGCTGCTGGAACCATTCTACAGCCGCCATTTTGAGTGTTATAGCAGTCAGCATTTATATAGTGCCTCTACAAGCTGCTGGAACCAATCTACAGCCTCCACTTTGAGTGTTATAGCAGCCAGCATTTACATAGTACCTCTACAAGCTGCTGGAACCATTCTACAGCCGCCATTTTGAGTGTTATAGCGGCCAGCCTTTATATATTTGAGTGTTATAGCCGCCAACCTTTATATAACGGCTATACAAGCTGCTGGAACCATTCTACAGCCGCCATTTTGAGTGTTATAGCAGTCAGCATTTATATAGTGCCTCTACAAGCACCTGGAACCATTCTACAGCCTCCACTTTGAGTGTTATAGCAGTCAGCATTTATATAGTACCTCTACAAGCTGCTGGAACCATTCTACAGCCGCCTATTTGAGTTTTATAGCGGCCATCCTTTATATATTTGAGTGTTATAGCCGCCAACCCTTATATAACAGCTATACAAGCTGCTAGAACCATTCTACAGCCACCATTTTGAGTGTTATAGCCGCCAGCATTTATAAAGCAGCTATACAAGCTGCTGTAACCATTCTACAGCCGTTATTTTAAGTGTTATAGCCGCCAGCCTCTATATAACAGCTATACAAGCTGCTGGAACCATTCTACAGCCACCATTTTAAGTGTTATATCGGCCAGCATTTATAAAGCAGCTATACAAGCTGCTGGAACCATTCTACAGCCGCCATTTTGAGTGTTATAGCAGCCAGCATTTACATAGTACCTCTACAAGCTGCTGGAACCATTCTACAGCCGCCATTTTGAGTGTTATAGCAGCCAGCATTTATATGGTAGCTCTACAAGCTGCTGGAACCTTTCTACAGCCTCCATTTTGAGTGTTATAGCCGCCAGCCTTTATATAGTAGCTCTACAAGCTGCTGGATTATTTTGAGTGTTATTGCCGTCATCTTTAATATAGTAGCTATACAAGCTGCTGGAACCTTTCTACAGCCGTTATTTTGAGTGTTATAGCCGCCAGCCTTTGTAGAGTAGCTCTGCAAGCTGCTGGAACCATTCTACAGCCGCCATTTTGAGTGTTATAGCCGCCATCCAGTATACAGTAGCTCTACAAGCTGCTGGAACCATTCTACAGACGTTATTTTGAGTGTTATAGCCGTCATCTTTAATATAGTAGCTATACAAGCTGCTGGAAACATTCTACAGCCGTTATTTTGAGTGTTATAGCCGCCAGCCTTTGTAGAGTAGCTCTGCAAGCTGCTGGAACCATTCTACAGCCGCCATTTTGAGTGTTATAGTTGCCAGCCTTTATATTGTAGCTTTACAAGCTGCTGGAACCATTCTACAGCCGTTATTTTGAGTGTTATAGCCGCCAGCCTTTATACAGTAGCTCTACAAGCTGCTGGAACCATTCTACAGCCGTTATTTTGAGTGCTATAGCCGCCAACCTTTATATAACAGCTGTACAAGCTGCTGGAACCATTCTACAGCCGCCATTTTGAGTGTTATAGCAGTCAGCATTTATATAGTGCCTCTACAAGCTGCTGGAACCATTCTACAGCCGCCATTTTGAGTGTTATAGCCGTCATCTTTAATATAGTAGCTATACAAGCTGCTGGAACCATTCTTCAGCCACCATTTTGAGTGTTATAGCCGCCAGCCTTTATATAACAGCTATACAAGCTGCTGGAACCATTCTACAGCCGCCATTTTGAGTGTTTTAGCCGCCAGCCTTTATATAACAGCTATACAAGCTGCTGGAACCATTCTACAGCCACCATTTTGCGTGTTATAACGGCCAGCATTTATAAAGCAGCTATACAAGCTGCTGGAACCATTCTACAGCCGTTATTTTGAGTGTTATAGCCGCCAGCCTTTATATAACAGCTAAACAAGCTGCTGGAACCATTCTACATCACCATTTTGAGTGTTATAACGGCCAGCATTTATAAAGCAGCTATACAAGCTGCTAGAACCATTCTACAGCCGCCATTTTGAGTGTTATAGCAGCCAGCATTTACATAGTACCTCTACAAGCTGCTGGAACAATTCTACAGCCGCCATTTCGAGTGGTAAAGCAGCCAGCAATTATATAGTACCTCTACAAGCTGCTAGAACCATTCTACAGCCGCCATTTTGAGTGTTATAGCAGTCAGCATTTATATAGTGCCTCTACAAGCTGCTGGAACCATTCTACAGCCGCCAATTTTAGTGTTATAGCCGCCAGCCTTTATATAGTAGCTCTACAAGCTGCTGGAACCATTCTTCAGCCACCATTTTGAGTGTTATAGCCGCCAGCCAGTATATAGTAGCTCTACAAGCTGCCGGAACCATTCTACAGACGTTATTTTGAGTGTTATAGCCGTCATTTTTAATATAGTAGCTCTACAAGTTGCTGGAACCATTCTACAGCCTCCATTTTGAGCGTTATAGCCGCCAGCTTTTATAAAGTGGCTCTACAAGCTGCTGAAACCATTCTACATCCGCCATTTTGAGTGTTATAGCAGCCAGCAATTATATAGTACCTCTACAAGCTGCTGGAACCATTCTACAGCCGCCATTTTGAGTTTTATTGCAGCAGCGTTTATATAACAGCTATACAAGCTGCTGGAACCATTCTACAGCCACCATTTTGAGTGTTATAGACGCCAGCCTTTATATAACAGCTATACAAGCTGCTGGAACCATTCTACAGCCGTTATTTTGAGTGTTATAGCCGCCAGCCTTTATATAACAGCTATAAAAGCTGCTGGAACCATTCTACAGCCACCATTTTGAGTGTTATAACGGCCAGCATTTATAAAGCAGCTCTACTAGCTGCTGGAACCATTCTACAGCCTCCATTTTGAGTGTTATAGCCGTCATCTTTAATATAGTAGCTATACAAGCTGCTGGAACCATTCGACAGCTGTTATTTTGAGTGTTATAGCCGCCAGCCTTTGTGGAGTAGCTCTGCAAGATGCTGGAACCATTCTACAGCCTCTATTTTGAGTGTTATAGCCGCCAGCCTTTATATAGTAGCTCTACAAGCTGCTGGAACCATTCTACAGCCGTTATTTTGAGTTTTATAGCAGCCAGCATTTATATAGTATCTCAACAAGCTGCTGGAACCATTCTACAGCCGCCATTTTGAGTGTTATAGCCGCAAGCCAGTATATAGTAGCTCTACAAGCTGCTGGAACCATTCTACAGCCGTTATTTTGAGTGTTATAGCCGTCATCTTTAATATAGTAGCTATACAAGCTGCTGGAACCATTCTACAGCCGTTATTTTGAGTTTTATATGAGCCAGCATTTATATAGTACCTCTACAAGCTGCTGGAACCATTCTACAGCCTCTATTTTGAGTGTTATAGCCGCCAGCCTTTATAAAGTAGCTCTACAAGCTGCTGGAACCATTCTACAGCCGTTATTTTGAGTTTTATAGCAGCCAGCATTTATATAGTATCTCAACAAGCTGCTGGAACCATTCTACAGCCGCCATTTTGAGTGTTATAGCCGCAAGCCAGTATATAGTAGCTCTACAAGCTGCTGGAACCATTCTACAGCCGTTATTTTGAGTGTTATAGCCGTCATCTTTAATATAGTAGCTATACAAGCTGCTGGAACCATACTACAGCCGTTATTTTGAGTTTTATATGAGCCAGCATTTATATAGTACCTCTACAAGCTGCTGGAACCATTCTACAGCCTCTATTTTGAGTGTTATAGCCGCCAGCCTTTATATAGTAGCTCTGCAAGCTGCTGGAACCATTCTACAGCCGCTATTTTGAGTGTTATAACGGCCAGCATTTATTTAGCAGCTATACAAGCTGCTGGAACCATTCTACAGCCGCCATTTTGAGTGTTTTAGCAGCCAGCATTTACATAGTAGCTCTACAAGCTGCTGGAACCATTCTACAGCCACCATTTTGAGTGTTATAGCCGTCATCTTTAATATAGTAGCTATAAAAGCTGCTGGAACCATTCTACAGCCTCCATTTTGAGTGTTATAGCCGTCATCTTTAATATAGTAGCTATAAAAGCTGCTGGAACCATTCTACAGCCTCCATTTTGAGTGTTATAGCCGCCAGCCTTCATATAGTAGCTTTACAAGCTGCTGGAACCATTCTACAGCCTCCATTTTGAGTGTTATAGCCGCCAGCCTTTATATAGTAGCTCTACAAGCTGCTGGAACCATTCTACAGCCGTTAATTTGAGTTTTATAGGAGCCAGCATTTATATAGTAGCTCTACAAGCTGCTGGAACCATTCTACAGCATCCATTTTGAGTGTTATAGCCGCCAGCCTTTATATAGTAGTTTTACAAGCTGCTGCAACCATTCTACAGCCGTTATTTTGAGTTTTATAGGAGCCAGCATTTATATAGTACCTCTGCAAGCTGCAGGAACCATTCTACAGCATCAATTTTGAGTTTTATAGCCGCCAGCCAGTATATAGTAGCTCTACAAGCTGCTGGAACCATTCTACAGACGTTATTTTGAGTGTTATAGCCGTCATCTTTAATATAGTAGCTATACAAGCTGCTGGAACCATTCTACAGCCGTTATTTTGAGTTTTATATGAGCCAGCATTTATATGAGTACCTCTACAAGCTGCTGGAACCATTCTACAGCCTCTATTTTGAGTGTTATAGCCGCCAGCCTTTTATATAGTAGCTCTGCAAGCTGCTGGAACCATTCTACAGCCGCTATTTTGAGTGTTATAACGGCCAGCATTTATTTAGCAGCTATACAAGCTGCTGGAACCATTCTACAGCCGCCATTTTGAGTGTTTTAGCAGCCAGCATTTACATAGTAGCTCTACAAGCTGCTGGAACCATTCTACAGCCACCATTTTGAGTGTTATAGCCGTCATCTTTAATATAGTAGCTATAAAAGCTGCTGGAACCATTCTACAGCCTCCATTTTGAGTGTTATAGCCGTCATCTTTAATATAGTAGCTATAAAAGCTGCTGGAACCATTCTACAGCCTCCATTTTGAGTGTTATAGCCGCCAGCCTTCATATAGTAGCTTTACAAGCTGCTGGAACCATTCTACAGCCTCCATTTTGAGTGTTATAGCCGCCAGCCTTTATATAGTAGCTCTACAAGCTGCTGGAACCATTCTACAGCCGTTAATTTGAGTTTTATAGGAGCCAGCATTTATATAGTAGCTCTACAAGCTGCTGGAACCATTCTACAGCATCCATTTTGAGTGTTATAGCCGCCAGCCTTTATATAGTAGTTTTACAAGCTGCTGCAACCATTCTACAGCCGTTATTTTGAGTTTTATAGGAGCCAGCATTTATATAGTACCTCTGCAAGCTGCAGGAACCATTCTACAGCATCAATTTTGAGTTTTATAGCCGCCAGCCAGTATATAGTAGCTCTACAAGCTGCTGGAACCATTCTACAGACGTTATTTTGAGTGTTATAGCCGTCATCTTTAATATAGTAGCTATACAAGCTGCTGGAACCATTCTACAGCCGTTATTTTGAGTTTTATATGAGCCAGCATTTATATAGTACCTCTACAAGCTGCTGGAACCATTCTACAGCCTCTATTTTGAGTGTTATAGCCGCCAGCCTTTATAAAGTAGCTCTACAAGCTGCTGGAACCATTCTACAGCCGTTATTTTGAGTGTTATAGCCGCCAGCCTTTATATAACAGCTATAAAAGCTGCTGGAACCATTCTACAGCCACCATTTTGAGTGTTATAACGGCCAGCATTTATAAAGCAGCTCTACTAGCTGCTGGAACCATTCTACAGCCTCCATTTTGAGTGTTATAGCCGTCATCTTTAATATAGTAGCTATACAAGCTGCTGGAACCATTCGACAGCTGTTATTTTGAGTGTTATAGCCGCCAGCCTTTGTGGAGTAGCTCTGCAAGATGCTGGAACCATTCTACAGCCTCTATTTTGAGTGTTATAGCCGCCAGCCTTTGTATAGTAGCTCTACAAGCTGCTGGAACCATTCTACAGCCGTTATTTTGAGTTTTATAGCAGCCAGCATTTATATAGTATCTCAACAAGCTGCTGGAACCATTCTACAGCCGCCATTTTGAGTGTTATAGCCGCAAGCCAGTATATAGTAGCTCTACAAGCTGCTGGAACCATTCTACAGCCGTTATTTTGAGTGTTATAGCCGTCATCTTTAATATAGTAGCTCTACAAGCTGCTGGAACCATTCTACAGCCTCCATTTTGAGTGTTATAGCCGCCAGCCTTCAAATAGTAGCTCTACAAGCTGCTGGAACCATTCTACAGCCTCCATTTTGAGTGTTATAGCCGCCAGCCTTTATATAGTAGCTCTACAAGCTGCTGGAACCATTCTACAGCCGTTATTTTGAGTTTTATAGGAGCCAGCATTTATATAGTACCTCTACAAGCTGCTGGAACCATTCTACAGCCACCATTTTGAGTGTTATAGCCGCCAGCCTTTATATAGTAGCTCTGCAAGCTGCTGGAACCATTCTACAGCCGCTATTTTGAGTGTTATAACGGCCAGCATTTATTTAGCAGCTATACAAGCTGCTGGAACCATTCTACAGCCGCCATTTTGAGTGTTTTAGCAGCCAGCATTTACATAGTAGCTCTACAAGCTGCTGGAACCATTCTACAGCCGTTATTTTGAGTGTTATAGCCGTCATCTTTAATAAATTATCTCTACAAGCTGCCGGAACCATTCTACAGCCGCCATTTTGAGTGTTATAGCCGCAAGCCAGTATATAGTAGTTTTACAAGCTGCTGCAACCATTCTACAGCCGTTATTTTGAGTTTTATAGGAGCCAGCATTTATATAGTACCTCTGCAAGCTGCTGGAACCATTCTACAGCCGCCATTTTGAGTGTTATAGCCGCCAGCCTTTATATAGTAGCTCTACAAGCTGCTGGGACCATTCTAAAGCCGTTATTTTGAGTGTTATAGCCGTCATCTTTAATAAATTATCTCTACAAGCTGCCGGAACCATTCTACAGCCTCCATTTTGAGTGTTATAGCCGCCAGCCTTCATATAGTAGCTTTACAAGCTGCTGGAACCATTCTACAGCCTCCATTTTGAGTGTTATAGCCGCCAGCCTTTATATAGTAGCTCTACAAGCTGCTGGAACCATTCTACAGCCGTTAATTTGAGTTTTATAGGAGCCAGCATTTATATAGTAGCTCTACAAGCTGCTGGAACCATTCTACAGCATCCATTTTGAGTGTTATAGCCGCCAGCCTTTATATAGTAGTTTTACAAGCTGCTGCAACCATTCTACAGCCGTTATTTTGAGTTTTATAGGAGCCAGCATTTATATAGTACCTCTGCAAGCTGCTGGAACCATTCTACAGCCGCCATTTTGAGTGTTATAGCCGCCAGCCTTTATATAGTAGCTCTACAAGCTGCTGGGACCATTCTACAGCCGTTATTTTGAGTGTTATAGCCGTCATCTTTAATAAATTATCTCTACAAGCTGCCGGAACCATTCTACAGCCGCCATTTTGAGTGTTATAGCCGCAAGCCAGTATATAGTAGCTCTACAAGCTGCTGGAACCATTCTACAGCCTCCATTTTGAGTGTTATAGCCGCCAGCATTTATATAGTACCTCTACAAGCAGCTGAAACCATTCTACAGCCACCATTTTGAGTGTTATAGCCGTCATCTTTAATATAGTAGCTATACAAGCTGCTGGAACCATTCTACAGCCTCCATTTTGAGTGTTATAGCCGCCAGCCTTCATATAGTAGCTTTACAAGCTGCTGGAACCATTCTACAGCCTCCATTTTGAGTGTTATAGCCGCCAGCCTTCATATAGTAGCTTTACAAGCTGCTGGAACCATTCTACAGCCTCCATTTTGAGTGTTATAGCCGCCAGCCTTCATATAGTAGCTTTACAAGCTGCTGGAACCATTCTACAGCCGCCATTTTGAGTGTTATAGCAGCCAGCATTTATATGGTAGCTCTACAAGCAGCTGGAACCATTCTACAGCCGCCATTTTGAGTGTTATAGCCGCAAGCCAGTATATAGTAGCTCTAGTAGCTCTCCGTTATTTTGAGTGTCATAGCCGTCATCTTTAATATAGTAGCTATACAAGCTGCTGGAACTATTCTACAGCCGTTATTTTAATTTTATATGAGCCAGCATTTATATAGTACCTCTACAAGCTGCTGGAACCATTCTACAGCCTCTATTTTGAGTGTTATAGCCGCCAGCCTTTATATAGTAGCTCTACAAGCTACTGGAACCATTTTACAGCCGTTATTTTGAGTTTTATAGCAGCCATCATATATATAGTATCTCAACAAGCTACTGGAACCATTTTACAGCCGTTATTTTGAGTTTTATAGCAGCCATCATTTATATAGTATCTCAACAAGCTGCTGGAACCATTCTACAGCCACCATTTTGAGTGTTATAGCCGCCAGCATTTATATAACAGCTATACAAGCTGCTGCAACCATTCTACAGCCGTTATTTTGAGTGTTATAGCCGCCAGCCTCTATATAACAGCTATACAAGCTGCTGGAACCATTCTACAGCCACCATTTTGAGTGTTATAACGGCCAGCATTTATATAGCAGCTATACAAGCTGCTGGAACCATTCTACAGCCGCCATTTTGAGTGTTATAGCCGCCACCCAGTATATAGTAGCTCTACAAGCTGCTGGAACCATTCTACAGACGTTATTTTGAGTGTTATAGCCGTCATCTTTAATATAGTAGCTATACAAGCTGCTGGAACCATCCTACAGCCGTTATTTTGAGTGTTATAGCCGCCAGCCTTTGTAGAGTAGCTCTGCAAGCTGCTGGAACCATTCTACAGCCGCCATTTTGAGTGTTATAGCTGCCAGCCTTTATATAGTAGCTCTACAAGCTGCTGGAACCATTCTACAGCCGTTATTTTGACTGTTATAGCCGTCATCTTTAATATAGTAGCTATACAAGCTGCTGGAACCATTCTACAGCCGTTATTTTGAGTTTTATAGCAGCCATCATTTATATAGTATCTCAACAAGCTATTGGAACCATTTTACAGCCGTTATTTTGAGTTTTATAGCAGCCATCATTTATATAGTATCTCAACAAGCTGCTGGAACCATTCTACAGCCACCATTTTGAGTGTTATAGCCGCCAGCATTTATATAACAGCTATACAAGCTGCTGGAACCATTCTACAGCCGCCATTTTAAGTGTTATAGCAGTCAGCATTTATATAGTGCCTCTACAAGCTGCTGGAACCAATCTACAGCCTCCACTTTGAGTGTTATAGCAGCCAGCATTTACATAGTACCTCTACAAGCTGCTGGAACCATTCTACAGCCGCCATTTTGAGTGTTATAGCGGCCAGCCTTTATATATTTGATTGTTATAGCCGCAAACCTTTATATAACAGCTATGCAAGCTGCTGGAACCATTGTACAGCCGCCATTTCGAGTGTTATAGCAGTCAGCATTTATATAGTGCCTCTACAAGCTGCTGGAACCATTCTACAGCCTCCACTTTGAGTTTTGTAGCAGTCAGCATTTATATAGTACCTCTACAAGCTGCTGGAACCATTCTACAGCCGCCATTTTGAGTTTTATAGCGGCCAGCCTTTATATATTTGAGTGTTATAGCCGCCAACCTTTATATAACAGCTATGCAAGCTGCTGGAACCATTCTACAGCCACCATTTTGAGTGTTATAGCCGCCAGCATTTATATAACAGCTATACAAGCTGCTGTAACCATTCTACAGCCGTTATTTTGAGTGTTATAGCCGCCAGCCTCTATATAACAGCTATACAAGCTGCTGGAACCATTCTACAGCCACCATTTTGAGTGTTATAACGGCCAGCATTTATATAGCAGCTACACAAGCTGCTGGAACCATTCTATAGCCGCCATTTTGAGTGTTATAGCCGCCACCCAGTATATAGTAGCTCTACAAGCTGCTGGAACCATTCTACAGACGTTATTTTGAGTGTTATAGCCGTCATCTTTAATATAGTAGCTATACAAGCTGCTGGAACCATCCTACAGCCGTTATTTTGAGTGTTATAGCCGCCAGCCTTTGTAGAGTAGCTCTGCAAGCTGCTGGAACCATTCTATAGCCGCCATTTTGAGTGTTATAGTTGCCAGCCTTTATATAGTAGCTCTACAAGCTGCTGGAACCATTCTACAGCCGTTATTTTGAGTGTTATAGCCGCCAGCCTTTATATAACATCTATACAAGCTGCTGGAACCATTTTACAGCCGCCATTTTGAGTGTTATAGCAGTCAGCATTTATATAGTGCCTCTACAAGCTGCTGGAACCATTCTACAGCAGCCATTTTGAGTTTCATAGCGGCCAGCCTTTATATAACAGCTATACAAGCTGCTGGAACCATTCTACAGCCACCATTTTGAGTGTTATAGCCGCCAGCCTTTATATAACAGCTATACAAGCTGCTGGAACCATTCTACAGCCACCATTTTGCGTGTTATAACGGCCAGCATTTATAAAGCAGCTATACAAGCTGCTGGAACCATTCTACAGTCGTTATTTTGAGTGTTATAGCCGCCAGCCTTTATATAACAGCTATACAAGCTGCTGGAACCATTCTACAGCCACCATTTTGAGTGTTATAACGGCCAGCATTTATAAAGCAGCTATACAAGCTGCTGGAACCATTCTACAGCCGCCATTTTGAGTGTTATAGCAGCCAGCATTTACATAGTACCTCTACAAGCTGCTGAAACCATTCTACAGCCGCCATTTCGAGTGGTAAAGCAGCCAGCATTTATATAGTAGCTCTACTAGCTGCTGGAACCATTCTACAGCCGCCATTTTGAGTGTTATAGCCGCCAGCCCGTATATAGTAGCTCTACAAGCTGCCGGAACCATTCTACAGACGTTATTTTGAGTGTTATTGCCGTCATTTTTAATAAAGTAGCTCTGCAAGTTGCTGGAACCATTCTACAGCCTCCATTTTGAGCGTTATAGCCGCCAGCCTTTATATAGTAGCTCTACAAGCTACTGGAACCATTTTACAGCCGTTATTTTGAGTTTTATAGCAGCCATCATTTATATAGTATCTCAACAAGCTACTGGAACCATTTTACAGCCGTTATTTTGAGTTTTATAGCAGCCATCATTTATATAGTATCTCAACAAGCTGCTGGAACCATTCTACAGCCACCATTTTGAGTGTTATAGCCGCCAGCATTTATATAACAGCTATACAAGCTGCTCAAACCATCTCTACAGCCGTTATTTTGAGTGTTATAGCCGCCAGCCTCTATATAACAGCTATACAAGCTGCTGGAACCATTCTACAGCCACCATTTTGGAGTGTTATAACGGCCAGCATTTATATAGCAGCTATACAAGCTGCTGGAACCATCTACAGCCGCCATTTTGAGTGTTATAGCCGCCACCCAGTATAGTAGCTCTACAAGCTGCTGGAACCATTCTACAGACGTTATTTTGAGTGTTATAGCCGTCATCTTTAATATAGTAGCTATACAAGCTGCTGGAACCATCCTACAGCCGTTATTTTGAGTGTTATAGCCGCCAGCCTTTGTAGAGTAGCTCTGCAAGCTGCTGGAACCATTCTACAGCCGCCATTTTGAGTGTTATAGTTGCCAGCCTTTATATAGTAGCTCTACAAGCTGCTGGAACCATTCTACAGCCGTTATTTTGAGTGTTATAGCCGTCATCTTTAATATAGTAGCTATACAAGCTGCTGGAACCATTCTACAGCCGTTATTTTGAGTTTTATAGCAGCCATCATTTATATAGTATCTCAACAAGCTACTGGAACCATTTTACAGCCGTTATTTTGAGTTTTATAGCAGCCATCATTTATATAGTATCTCAACAAGCTGCTGGAACCATTCTACAGCCACCATTTTGAGTGTTATAGCCGCCAGCATTTATATAACAGCTATACAAGCTGCTGGAACCATTCTACAGCCGCCATTTTAAGTGTTATAGCAGTCAGCATTTATATAGTGCCTCTACAAGCTGCTGGAACCAATCTACAGCCTCCACTTTGAGTGTTATAGCAGCCAGCATTTACATAGTACCTCTACAAGCTGCTGGAACCATTCTACAGCCGCCATTTTGAGTGTTATAGCGGCCAGCCTTTATATATTTGATTGTTATAGCCGCAAACCTTTATATAACAGCTATACAAGCTGCTGGAACCATTGTACAGCCGCCATTTTGAGTGTTATAGCAGTCAGCATTTATATAGTGCCTCTACAAGCTGCTGGAACCATTCTACAGCCTCCACTTTGAGTGTTGTAGCAGTCAGCATTTATATAGTACCTCTACAAGCTGCTGGAACCATTCTACAGCCGCCATTTTGAGTTTTATAGCGGCCAGCCTTTATATATTTGAGTGTTATAGCCGCCAACCTTTATATAACAGCTATGCAAGCTGCTGGAACCATTCTACAGCCACCATTTTGAGTGTTATAGCCGCCAGCATTTATATAACAGCTATACAAGCTGCTGTAACCTATCCTACTATATAACAGCTATAACAAGCTGCTGGAACCATTCTACAGCCACCATTTTGAGTGTTATAACGGCCAGCATTTATATAGCAGCTACACAAGCTGCTGGAACCATTCTATAGCCGCCATTTTGAGTGTTATAGCCGCCACCCAGTATATAGTAGCTCTACAAGCTGCTGGAACCATTCTACAGACGTTATTTTGAGTGTTATAGCCGTCATCTTTAATATAGTAGCTATACAAGCTGCTGGAACCATCCTACAGCCGTTATTTTGAGTGTTATAGCCGCCAGCCTTTGTGGAAGTAGCTCTGCTGGCTGGTTGAACCATTCTATAGCCGCCATTTTGAGTGTTATAGTTGCCAGCCTTTATATAGTAGCTCTACAAGCTGCTGGAACCATTCTACAGCCGTTATTTTGAGTGTTATAGCCGCCAGCCTTTATATAACATCTATACAAGCTGCTGGAACCATTCTACAGCCGTTATTTTGAGTGCTATAGCCGCCAACCTTATATAACAGCTGTACAAGCAGCTGGAACCATTTTACAGCCGCCATTTTGAGTGTTATAGCAGTCAGCATTTATATAGTGCCTCTACAAGCTGCTGGAACCATTCTACAGCCGCCATTTTGAGTTTCATAGTGGCCAGCCTTTATATAACAGCTATACAAGCTGCTGGAACCATTCTTCAGCCACCATTTTGAGTGTTATAGCCGCCAGCCTTTATATAACAGCTATACAAGCTGCTGGAACCATTCTACAGCCACCATTTTGCGTGTTATAACGGCCAGCATTTATAAAGCAGCTATACAAGCTGCTGGAACCATTCTACAGTCGTTATTTTGAGTGTTATAGCCGCCAGCCTTTATATAACAGCTATACAAGCTGCTGGAACCATTCTACAGCCACCATTTTGAGTGTTATAACGGCCAGCATTTATAAAGCAGCTATACAAGCTGCTGGAACCATTCTACAGCCGCCATTTTGAGTGTTATAGCAGCCAGCATTTACATAGTACCTCTACAAGCTGCTGAAACCATTCTACAGCCGCCATTTCGAGTGGTAAAGCAGCCAGCATTTATATAGTAGCTCTACTAGCTGCTGGAACCATTCTACAGCCGCCATTTTGAGTGTTATAGCCGCCAGCCCGTATATAGTAGCTCTACAAGCTGCCGGAACCATTCTACAGACGTTATTTTGAGTGTTATTGCCGTCATTTTTAATAAAGTAGCTCTACAAGTTGCTGGAACCATTCTACAGCCTCCATTTTGAGCGTTATAGCCGCCAGCCTTTATATAGTAGCTCTACAAGCTACTGGAACCATTTTACAGCCGTTATTTTGAGTTTTATAGCAGCCATCATTTATATAGTATCTCAACAAGCTACTGGAACCATTTTACAGCCGTTATTTTGAGTTTTATAGCAGCCATCATTTATATAGTATCTCAACAAGCTGCTGGAACCATTCTACAGCCACCATTTTGAGTGTTATAGCCGCCAGCATTTATATAACAGCTATACAAGCTGCTGCAACCATTCTACAGCCGTTATTTTGAGTGTTATAGCCGCCAGCCTCTATATAACAGCTATACAAGCTGCTGGAATCATTCTACAGCCACCATTTTGAGTGTTATAACGGCCAGCATTTATATAGCAGCTATACAAGCTGCTGGAACCATTCTACAGCCGCCATTTTGAGTGTTATAGCCGCCACCCAGTATATAGTAGCTCTACAAGCTGCTGGAACCATTCTACAGACGTTATTTTGAGTGTTATAGCCGTCATCTTTAATATAGTAGCTATACAAGCTGCTGGAACCATCCTACAGCCGTTATTTTGAGTGTTATAGCCGCCAGCCTTTGTAGAGTAGCTCTGCAAGCTGCTGGAACCATTCTACAGCCGCCATTTTGAGTGTTATAGTTGCCAGCCTTTATATAGTAGCTCTACAAGCTGCTGGAACCATTCTACAGCCGTTATTTTGAGTGTTATAGCCGTCATCTTTAATATAGTAGCTATACAAGCTGCTGGAACCATTCTACAGCCGTTATTTTGAGTTTTATAGCAGCCATCATTTATATAGTATCTCAACAAGCTACTGGAACCATTTTACAGCCGTTATTTTGAGTTTTATAGCAGCCATCATTTATATAGTATCTCCAACAAGCTGCTGGAACCATTCTACAGCCACCATTTTGAGTGTTATAGCCGCCAGCATTTATATAACAGCTATACAAGCTGCTGGAACCATTCTACAGCCGCCATTTTAAGTGTTATAGCAGTCAGCATTTATATAGTGCCTCTACAAGCTGCTGGAACCAATCTACAGCCTCCACTTTGAGTGTTATAGCAGCCAGCATTTACATAGTACCTCTACAAGCTGCTGGAACCATTCTACAGCCGCCATTTTGAGTGTTATAGCGGCCAGCCTTTATATATTTGATTGTTATAGCCGCCAACCTTTATATAACAGCTATACAAGCTGCTGGAACCATTCTACAGCCGCCATTTTGAGTGTTATAGCAGTCAGCATTTATATAGTGCCTCTACAAGCTGCTGGAACCATTCTACAGCCTCCACTTTGAGTGTTGTAGCAGTCAGCATTTATATAGTACCTCTACAAGCTGCTGGAACCATTCTACAGCCGCCATTTTGAGTTTTATAGCGGCCAGCCTTTATATATTTGAGTGTTATAGCCGCCAACCTTTATAAAACAGCTATGCAAGCTGCTGGAACCATTCTACAGCCACCATTTTGAGTGTTATAGCCGCCAGCATTTATATAACAGCTATACAAGCTGCTGTAACCATTCTACAGCCGTTATTTTGAGTGTTATAGCCGCCAGCCTCTATATAACAGCTATACAAGCTGCCGGAACCATTCTACAGCCACCATTTTGAGTGTTATAACGGCCAGCATTTATATAGCAGCTATACAAGCTGCTGGAACCATTCTATAGCCGCCATTTTGAGTGTTATAGCCGCCACCCAGTATATAGTAGCTCTACAAGCTGCTGGAACCATTCTACAGACGTTATTTTGAGTGTTATAGCCGTCATCTTTAATATAGTAGCTATACAAGCTGCTGGAACCATCCTACAGCCGTTATTTTAAGTGTTATAGCCGCCAGCCTTTGTAGAGTAGCTCTGCAAGCTGCTGGAACCATTCTATAGCCGCCATTTTGAGTGTTATAGTTGCCAGCCTTTATATAGTAGCTCTACAAGCTGCTGGAACCATTCTACAGCCGTTATTTTGAGTGTTATAGCCGCCAGCCTTTATATAACATCTATACAAGCTGCTGGAACCATTCTACAGCCGTTATTTTGAGTGCTATAGCCGCCAACCTTTATATAACAGCTGTACAAGCAGCTGGAACCATTTTACAGCCGCCATTTTGAGTGTTATAGCAGTCAGCATTTATATAGTGCCTCTACAAGCTGCTGGAACCATTCTACAGCCGCCATTTTGAGTTTCATAGCGGCCAGCCTTTATATAACAGCTATACAAGCTGCTGGAACCATTCTTCAGCCACCATTTTGAGTGTTATAGCCGCCAGCCTTTATATAACAGCTATACAAGCTGCTGGAACCATTCTACAGCCACCATTTTGCGTGTTATAACGGCCAGCATTTATAAAGCAGCTATACAAGCTGCTGGAACCATTCTACAGTCGTTATTTTGAGTGTTATAGCCGCCAGCCTTTATATAACAGCTATACAAGCTGCTGGAACCATTCTACAGCCACCATTTTGAGTGTTATAACGGCCAGCATTTATAAAGCAGCTATACAAGCTGCTGGAACCATTCTACAGCCGCCATTTTGAGTGTTATAGCAGCCAGCATTTACATAGTACCTCTACAAGCTGCTGAAACCATTCTACAGCCGCCATTTCGAGTGGTAAAGCAGCCAGCATTTATATAGTAGCTCTACTAGCTGCTGGAACCATTCTACAGCCGTTATTTTGAGTGTTATAGCCGCCAGCCTCTATATAACAGCTATACAAGCTGCTGGAACCATTCTACAGCCACCATTTTGAGTGTTATAACGGCCAGCATTTATAAAGCAGCTATACAAGCTGCTGGAACCATTCTACAGCCGCCATTTTGAGTGTTATAGCAGCCAGCATTTACATAGTACCTCTACAAGCTGCTGAAACCATTCTACAGCCGCCATTTCGAGTGGTAAAGCAGCCAGCATTTATATAGTAGCTCTACTAGCTGCTGGAACCATTCTACAGCCGCCATTTTGAGTGTTATAGCCGCCAGCCCGTATATAGTAGCTCTACAAGCTGCCGGAACCATTCTACAGACGTTATTTTGAGTGTTATTGCCGTCATTTTTAATAAAGTAGCTCTACAAGTTGCTGGAACCATTCTACAGCCTCCATTTTGAGCGTTATAGCCGCCAACCTTTATAAAGTGGCTCTACAAGCTGCTGAAACCATTCTACAGCCGCCATTTTGAGTGTTATAGCAGCCAGCAATTATTTAGTACCTCTACAAGCTGCTGGAACCATTCTACAGCCGCCATTTTGAGTTTTATTCCGGCCAGCCTTTATATAACAGCTATACAAGCTGCTGGAACCATTCTACAGCCACCATTTTGAGTGTTATAGACGCCAGCCTTTATATAACAGCTATACAAGCTGCTGGAACCATTCTTCAGCCACCATTTTGAGTGTTATAGCCGCCAGCCTTTATATAACAGCTATACAAGCTGCTGGAACCATTCTACAGCCACCATTTTGCGTGTTATAACGGCCAGCATTTATAAAGCAGCTATACAAGCTGCTGGAACCATTCTACAGTCGTTATTTTGAGTGTTATAGCCGCCAGCTTTTATATAACAGCTATACAAGCTGCTGGAACCATTCTACAGCCACCATTTTGAGTGTTATAACGGCCAGCATTTATAAAGCAGCTATACAAGCTGCTGGAACCATTCTACAGCCGCCATTTTGAGTGTTATAGCAGCCAGCATTTACATAGTACCTCTACAAGCTGCTGAAACCATTCTACAGCCGCCATTTCGAGTGGTAAAGCAGCCAGCATTTATATAGTAGCTCTACTAGCTGCTGGAACCATTCTACAGCCGCCATTTTGAGTGTTATAGCCGCCAGCCCGTATATAGTAGCTCTACAAGCTGCCGGAACCATTCTACAGACGTTATTTTGAGTGTTATTGCCGTCATTTTTAATAAAGTAGCTCTACAAGTTGCTGGAACCATTCTACAGCCTCCATTTTGAGCGTTATAGCCGCCAACCTTTATAAAGTGGCTCTACAAGCTGCTGAAACCATTCTACAGCCGCCATTTTGAGTGTTATAGCAGCCAGCAATTATTTAGTACCTCTACAAGCTGCTGGAACCATTCTACAGCCGCCATTTTGAGTTTTATTCCGGCCAGCCTTTATATAACAGCTATACAAGCTGCTGGAACCATTCTACAGCCACCATTTTGAGTGTTATAGACGCCAGCCTTTATATAACAGCTATACAAGCTGCTGGAACCATTCTACAGCCGCCATTTTGAGTGTTATAGCAGCCAGCATTTACATAGTACCTCTACAAGCTGCTGGAACCATTCTACAGCCGCCATTTCGAGTGGTAAAGCAGCCAGCATTTATGTAGTAGCTCTACTAGCTGCTGGAACCATTCTTCAGCCGCCATTTTGAGTGTTATAGCCGTCATCTTTTAATATAGTAGCTATACAAGCTGCTGGAACCATTCGACATCCGTTATTTTTGAGTGTTATAGCCGCCAGCCTTTGTAGAGTAGCTCTGCAAGATGCTGGAACCATTCTACAGCCTCTATTTTGAGTGTTTTAGCCGCCAGCCTTTATATAGTAGCTCTACAAGCTGCTGGAACCATTCTACAGCCGTTATTTTGAGTTTTATGGCAGCCAGCATTTATATAGTATCTCAACAAGCTGCTGGAACCATTCTACAGCCGCCATTTTGAGTGTTATAGCCGCAAGCCAGTATATAGTAGCTCTACAAGCTGCTGAAACCATTCTACAGCCGTTATTTTGAGTGTTATAGCCGTCATCTTTAATATAGTAGCTATACATGCTGCTGGAACCATTCTACAGCCGTTATTTTGAGTTTTATATGAGCCAGCATTTATATAGTACCTCTACAAGCTGCTGGAACCATTCTACAGCCTCTATTTTGAGTGTTATAGCCGCCAGCCTTTATATAGTAGCTCTACAAGCTGCTGGAACCATTCTACAGCCGTTATTTTGAGTTTTATAGCAGCCAGCATTTATATAGTATCTCAACAAGCTGCTGGAACCATTCTACAGCCGCCATTTTGAGTGTTATAGCCGCAAGCCAGTATATAGTAGCTCTACAAGCTGCTGGAACCATTCTACAGCCGTTATTTTGAGTTTTATATGAGCCAGCATTTATATAGTACCTCTACAAGCTGCTGGAACCATTCTACAGCCTCTATTTTGAGTGTTATAGCCGCCAGCCTTTATATAGTAGCTCTACAAGCTGCTGGAACCATTCTACAGCCGTTATTTTGAGTGTTATAGTTGCCAGCCTTTATATAGTAGCTCTACAAGCTGCTGGAACCATTCTACAGCCGTTATTTTGAGTGTTATAGCCGCCAGCCTTTATATAACATCTATACAAGCTGCTGGAACCATTCTACAGCCGTTATTTTGAGTGCTATAGCCGCCAACCTTTATATAACAGCTGTACAAGCAGCTGGAACCATTTTACAGCCGCCATTTTGAGTGTTATAGCAGTCAGCATTTATATAGTGCCTCTACAAGCTGCTGGAACCATTCTACAGCCGCCATTTTGAGTTTCATAGCGGCCAGCCTTTATATAACAGCTATACAAGCTGCTGGAACCATTCTTCAGCCACCATTTTGAGTGTTATAGCCGCCAGCCTTTATATAACAGCTATACAAGCTGCTGGAACAATTCTACAGCCACCATTTTGCGTGTTATAACGGCCAGCATTTATAAAGCAGCTATACAAGCTGCTGGAACCATTCTACAGTCGTTATTTTGAGTGTTATAGCCGCCAGCCTTTATATAACAGCTATACAAGCTGCTGGAACCATTCTACAGCCACCATTTTGAGTGTTATAACGGCCAGCATTTATAAAGCAGCTATACAAGCTGCTGGAACCATTCTACAGCCGCCATTTTGAGTGTTATAGCAGCCAGCATTTACATAGTACCTCTACAAGCTGCTGAAACCATTCTACAGCCGCCATTTCGAGTGGTAAAGCAGCCAGCATTTATATAGTAGCTCTACTAGCTGCTGGAACCATTCTACAGCCGCCATTTTGAGTGTTATAGCCGCCAGCCCGTATATAGTAGCTCTACAAGCTGCCGGAACCATTCTACAGACGTTATTTTGAGTGTTATTGCCGTCATTTTTAATAAAGTAGCTCTACAAGTTGCTGGAACCATTCTACAGCCTCCATTTTTGAGCGTTATAGCCGCCAACCTTTATAAAGTGGCTCTACAAGCTGCTGAAACCATTCTACAGCCGCCATTTTGAGTGTTATAGCAGCCAGCAATTATTTAGTACCTCTACAAGCTGCTGGAACCATTGTACAGCCGCCATTTTGAGTTTTATTCCGGCCAGCCTTTATATAACAGCTATACAAGCTGCTGGAACCATTCTACAGCCACCATTTTGAGTGTTATAGACGCCAGCCTTTATATAACAGCTATACAAGCTGCTGGAACCATTCTTCAGCCACCATTTTGAGTGTTATAGCCGCCAGCCTTTATATAACAGCTATACAAGCTGCTGGAACCATTCTACAGCCACCATTTTGCGTGTTATAACGGCCAGCATTTATAAAGCAGCTATACAAGCTGCTGGAACCATTCTACAGTCGTTATTTTGAGTGTTATAGCCGCCAGCTTTTATATAACAGCTATACAAGCTGCTGGAACCATTCTACAGCCACCATTTTGAGTGTTATAACGGCCAGCATTTATAAAGCAGCTATACAAGCTGCTGGAACCATTCTACAGCCGCCATTTTGAGTGTTATAGCAGCCAGCATTTACATAGTACCTCTACAAGCTGCTGAAACCATTCTACAGCCGCCATTTCGAGTGGTAAAGCAGCCAGCATTTATATAGTAGCTCTACTAGCTGCTGGAACCATTCTACAGCCGCCATTTTGAGTGTTATAGCCGCCAGCCCGTATATAGTAGCTCTACAAGCTGCCGGAACCATTCTACAGACGTTATTTTGAGTGTTATTGCCGTCATTTTTAATAAAGTAGCTCTACAAGTTGCTGGAACCATTCCACAGCCTCCATTTTGAGCGTTATAGCCGCCAACCTTTATAAAGTGGCTCTACAAGCTGCTGAAACCATTCTACAGCCGCCATTTTGAGTGTTATAGCAGCCAGCAATTATTTAGTACCTCTACAAGCTGCTGGAACCATTCTACAGCCGCCATTTTGAGTTTTATTCCGGCCAGCCTTTATATAACAGCTATACAAGCTGCTGGAACCATTCTACAGCCACCATTTTGAGTGTTATAGACGCCAGCCTTTATATAACAGCTATACAAGCTGCTGGAACCATTCTACAGCCGCCATTTTGAGTGTTATAGCAGCCAGCATTTACATAGTACCTCTACAAGCTGCTGGAACCATTCTACAGCCGCCATTTCGAGTGGTAAAGCAGCCAGCATTTATGTAGTAGCTCTACTAGCTGCTGGAACCATTCTTCAGCCGCCATTTTGAGTGTTATAGCCGTCATCTTTAATATAGTAGCTATACAAGCTGCTGGAACCATTCGACATCCGTTATTTTGAGTGTTATAGCCGCCAGCCTTTGTAGAGTAGCTCTGCAAGATGCTGGAACCATTCTACAGCCTCTATTTTGAGTGTTTTAGCCGCCAGCCTTTATATAGTAGCTCTACAAGCTGCTGGAACCATTCTACAGCCGTTATTTTGAGTTTTATAGCAGCCAGCATTTATATAGTATCTCAACAAGCTGCTGGAACCATTCTACAGCCGCCATTTTGAGTGTTATAGCCGCAAGCCAGTATATAGTAGCTCTACAAGCTGCTGAAACCATTCTACAGCCGTTATTTTGAGTGTTATAGCCGTCATCTTTAATATAGTAGCTATACATGCTGCTGGAACCATTCTACAGCCGTTATTTTGAGTTTTATATGAGCCAGCATTTTAAAAGTACCTCTACAAGCTGCTGGAACCATTCTACAGCCTCTATTTTGAGTGTTATAGCCGCCAGCCTTTATATAGTAGCTCTACAAGCTGCTGGAACCATTCTACAGCCGTTATTTTGAGTTTTATAGCAGCCAGCATTTATATAGTATCTCAACAAGCTGCTGGAACCATTCTACAGCCGCCATTTTGAGTGTTATAGCCGCAAGCCAGTATATAGTAGCTCTACAAGCTGCTGGAACCATTCTACAGCCGTTATTTTGAGTTTTATATGAGCCAGCATTTATATAGTACCTCTACAAGCTGCTGGAACCATTCTACAGCCTCTATTTTGAGTGTTATAGCCGCCAGCCTTTATATAGTAGCTCTACAAGCTGCTGGAACCATTCTACAGCCGTTATTTTGAGTTTTATAGGAGCCAGCATTTATATTGTACCTCTACACGCTGCTGGAACCATTCTACAGCCTCCATTTTGAGTGTTATAGCCGCCAGCATTTATATAGTACCTCTACAAGCTGCTGGAACCATTCTACAGCCGCCATTTTGAGTGTTATAGCAGCCAGCATTTACATAGTACCTCTACAAACTGCTGGAACCATTCTACAGCCGCCATTTTGAGTGTTATAGCCGCAAGCCAGTATATAGTAGCTCTACAAGCTGCTGGAACCATTCTACAGCCGTTATTTTGAGTTTTATAGCAGCCAGCATTTATATAGTATCTCAACAAGCTGCTGGAACCATTCTACAGCCGCCATTTTGAGTGTTATAGCCGCAAGCCAGTATATAGTAGCTCTACAAGCTGCTGGAACCATTCTACAGCCGTTATTTTGAGTTTTATATGAGCCAGCATTTATATAGTACCTCTACAAGCTGCTGGAACCATTCTACAGCCTCTATTTTGAGTGTTATAGCCGCCAGCCTTTATATAGTAGCTCTACAAGCTGCTGGAACCATTCTACAGCCGTTATTTTGAGTTTTATAGGAGCCAGCATTTATATTGTACCTCTACACGCTGCTGGAACCATTCTACAGCCTCCATTTTGAGTGTTATAGCCGCCAGCATTTATATAGTACCTCTACAAGCTGCTGGAACCATTCTACAGCCGCCATTTTGAGTGTTATAGCAGCCAGCATTTACATAGTACCTCTACAAACTGCTGGAACCATTCTACAGCCACCATTTTGAGTGTTATAGCCGTCATCTTTAATATAGTAGCTATACAAGCTGCTGGAACCATTCTACAGCCTCCATTTTGAGTGTTATAGCCGCCAGCCTTCATATAGTAGCTCTACAAGCTGCTGGAACCATTCTACAGCCGTTATTTTGAGTTTTATATGAGCCAGCATTTATATAGTACCTCTACAAGCTGCTGGAACCATTCTACAGCCTCTATTTTGAGTGTTATAGCCGCCAGCCTTTATATAGTAGCTCTGCAAGCTGCTGGAAGCATTCTACAGCCGCTATTTTGAGTGTTATAACGGCCAGCATTTATATAGCAGCTATACAAGCTGCTGGAACCATTCTACAGCCGCCATTTTGAGTGTTATAGCAGCCAGCATTTACATAGTAGCTCTACAAGCTGCTGGAACCATTCTACAGCCACCATTTTGAGTGTTATAGCCGTCATCTTTAATATAGTAGCTATACAAGCTGCTGGAACCATTCTACAGCCTCCATTTTGAGTGTTATAGCCGCCAGCCTTCATATAGTAGCTCTACAAGCTGCTGGAACCATTCTACAGCCTCAATTTTGAGTGTTATAGCAGCCAGCCTTTATATAGTACCTCTACAAGCTGCTGGAACCATTCTACAGCCGTTAATTTGAGTTTTATAGGAGCCAGCATTTATATAGTAGCTCTACAAGCTGCAGGAACCATTCTACAGCATCAATTTTGAGTTTTATAGCCGCCAGCCAGTATATAGTAGCTCTACAAGCTGCTGGAACCATTCTACAGACGTTATTTTGAGTGTTATAGCCGTCATCTTTAATATAGTAGCTATACAAGCTGCTGGAACCATTCTACAGCCGTTATTTTGAGTGTTATAGCCGCCAGCCTTTGTAGAGTAGCTCTGCAAGCTGCTGGAACCATTCTACAGCCGCCATTTTGAGTGTTATAGTTGCCAGCCTTTATATAGTAGCTCTACAAGCTGCTGGAACCATTCTACAGCCGTTATTTTGAGTGTTATAACCGCCAGCCTTTATATAACAGCTATACAAGCTGCTGGAACCATTCTACAGCCACCATTTTGCGTGTTATAACGGCCAGCATTTATAAAGCAGCTATACAAGCTGCTGGAACCATTCTACAGCCGTTATTTTGAGTCTTATAGCCGCCAGCCTTTATATAACAGCTATACAAGCTGCTGGAACCATTCTACAGCCGCTATTTTGAGTGTTATAACGGCCAGCATTTATATAGCAGCTATACAAGCTGCTGGAACCATTCTACAGCCGCCATTTTGAGTGTTATAGCAGCCAGCATTTACATAGTAGCTCTACAAGCTGCTGGAACCATTCTACAGCCACCATTTTGAGTGTTATAGCCGTCATCTTTAATATAGTAGCTATACAAGCTGCTGGAACCATTCTACAGCCTCCATTTTGAGTGTTATAGCCGCCAGCCTTCATATAGTAGCTCTACAAGCTGCTGAAACCATTATACATCCGTAATTTGAGTTTTATAGGAGCCAGCATTTTTATAGTAGCTCTACAAGCTGCTGCAACCATTCTACAGACGTTATTTTGAGTGTTATAACCGCCAGCCTTTATATAACAGTTATACAAGCTGCTGGACCATTCTACAGCCACCATTTTGCGTGTTATAACGGCCAGCATTTATATAGTACCTCTACAAGCTGCTGGAACCATTCTACAGCCGCTATTTTGAGTGTTATAGCCGCCAGCCAGTATATAGTAGCTCTACAAGCTGGTGGAACCATTCTACAGCCGCCATTTTGAGTGTTACAGCAGCCAGCATTTACATAGTACCTCTACAAGCTGCTGGAACCATTCTACAGCCGCCATTTTGAGTGTTATAGCCGCCAGCCAGTATATAGTAGCTCTTCAAGCTGCTGGAACCATTCTACAGACGTTATTTTGAGTGTTATAACCGCCAGCCTTTATATAACAGCTATACAAGCTGCTGGACCATTCTACAGCCACCATTTTGCGTGTTATAACGGCCAGCATTTATAAAGCAGCTATACAAGCTGCTGGAACCATTCTACAGCCGTTATTTTGAGTCTTATAGCCGCCAGCCTTTATATAACAGCTATACAAGCTGCTGGAACCATTCTACAGCCGCTATTTTGAGTGTTATAACGGCCAGCATTTATATAGTACCTCTACAAGCTGCTGGAACCATTCTACAGCCGCCATTTCGAGCGGTAAAGCAGCCAGCATTTATATAGTAGCTCTACTAGCTGCTGTAACCATTCTACAGCCGCCATTTTGAGAGTTATAGCCGCCAGCCAGTATATAGTAGCTCTACAAACTGCCGGAACCATTGTACAGACGTTATTTTGAGTGTTATAGCCGTCATCTTTAATATAGTAGCTATACAAGCTGCTGGAACCATTCTACAGCCGTTATTTTGAGTGTTATAGCCGCCAGCCTTTGTAGAGTAGCTCTGCAAGCTGCTGGAACCATTATACAGCCGCCGTTTTGAGTGTTATAGCCGCAAGCCAGTATATAGTAGCTCTACAAGCTGCTGGAACCCTTCTACAGCCGTTATTTTGAGTGTTATAGCCGTCATCTTTAATATAGTAGCTATACAAGCTGCTGAGTTTTATATGAGCCAGCATTTATATAGTTCCTCTACAAGCTGCTGGAACCATTCTACAGCCTCAATTTTGAGTGTTATAGACGCCAGCCTTTATATAGTAGCTCTACAAGCTGCTGGAACCATTCTACAGCCGTTATTTTGAGATTTATAGCAGCCAGCAATTATATAGTATTTCAACAAGCTGCTAGAACCATTCTACAAACACCAATTTGAGTGTTATAACGGCCAGCATTTATATAGGAGCTATACAAGCTACTGGAACCATTTACAGCCGTTATTTTGAGTTTTATAGCAGCCATCATTTATATAGTATCTCAACAAGCTGCTGGAACCATTCTACAGCCACCATTTTGAGTGTTATAGCCGCCAGCATTTATATAACAGCTATACAAGCTGCTGGAACCATTCTACAGCCGTTATTTTGAGTGTTATAGCCGCCAGCCTTTATATAACAGCTATACAAGTTGCTGGAACCATTCTACAGCCACCATTTTGAGTGTTATAGCCGCCAACCTTTATGTATTTGAGTGTTATAGCCGCCAACCTTTATATAACAGCTATACAAGCTGCTGGAACCATTCTACAGCCGCCATTTTAAGTGTTATAGCAGTCAGCATTTATATAGTGCCTCTACAAGCTGCTGGAACCAATCTACAGCCTCCACTTTGAGTGTTATAGCAGCCAGCATTTACATAGTACCTCTACAAGCTGCTGGAACCATTCTACATCCGCCATTTTGAGTGTTATAGCGGCCAGCCTTTATATATTTGATTGTTATAGCCGCCAACCTTTATATAACAGCTATACAAGCTGCTGGAACCATTCTACAGCCGCCATTTTGAGTGTTATAGCAGTCAGCATTTATATAGTGCCTCTACAAGCTGCTGGAACCATTCTACAGCCTCCACTTTGAGTGTTGTAGCACTCAGCATTTATATAGTACCTCTACAAGCTGCTGGAACCATTCTACAGCCGCCATTTTGAGTTTTATAGCGGCCAGCCTTTATATATTTGAGTGTTATAGCCGCCAACCTTTATATAACAGCTATGCAAGCTGCTGGAACCATTCTACAGCCACCATTTTGAGTGTTATAGCCGCCAGCATTTATATAACAGCTATACAAGCTGCTGTAACCATTCTACAGCCGTTATTTTGAGTGTTATAGCCGCCAGCCTCTATATAACAGCTATACAAGCTGCTGGAACCATTCTACAGCCACCATTTTGAGTGTTATAACGGCCAGCATTTATATAGCAGCTATACAAGCTGCTGGAACCATTCTACAGCCGCCATTTTGAGTGTTATAGCCGCCACCCAGATATAGTAGCTCTACAAGCGGCTGGAACCATTCTACAGACGTTATTTTGAGTGTTATAGCCGTCATCTTTAATATAGTAGCTATACAAGCTGGTGGAACCATCCTACAGCCGTTATTTTGAGTGTTATAGCCGCCAGCCTTTGTAGAGTAGCTCTGCAAGCTGCTGGAACCATTCTACAGCCGCCATTTTGAGTGTTATAGTTGCCAGCCTTTATATAGTAGCTCTACAAGCTGCTGGAACCATTCTACAGCCGTTATTTTGAGTGTTATAGCCGCCAGCCTTTATATAACAGCTATACAAGCTGCTGGAACCATTCTACAGCCGTTATTTTGAGTGCTATAGCCGCCAACCTTTATATAACAGCTATACAAGCTGCTGGAACCATTCTACAGCCACCATTTTGCGTGTTATAACGGCCAGCAATTATAAAGCAGCTATACAAGATGCTGGAACCATTCTACAGTCGTTATTTTGAGTGTTATAGCCGCCAGCCTTTATATAACAGCTATACAAGCTGCTGGAACCATTCTACAGCCACCATTTTGAGTGTTATAACGGCCAGCATTTATAAAGCAGCTATACAAGCTGCTGGAACCATTCTACAGCCGCCATTTTGAGTGTTATAGCAGCCAGCATTTACATAGTACCTCTACAAGCTGCTGGAACCATTCTACAGCCGCCATTTCGAGTGGTAAAGCAGCCAGCATTTATATAGTATCTCTACTAGCTGCTGGAACCATTCTACAGCCGCCATTTTGTGTGTTATAGCCGCCAGCCCGTATATAGTAGCTCTACAAGCTGCCGGAACCATTCTACAGACGTTATTTTGAGTGTTATTGCCGTCATTTTTAATAAAGTAGCTCTACAAGTTGCTGGAACCATTCTACAGCCTCCATTTTGAGCGTTATAGCCGCCAACCTTTATAAAGTGGCTCTACAAGCTGCTGAAACCATTCTACAGCCGCCATTTTGAGTGTTATAGACGCCAGCCTTTATATAACAGCTATACAAGCTGCTGGAACCATTCTACAGCCGTTATTTTGAGTGTTATAGCCGCCAGCCTTTATATAACAGCTATAAAAGCTGCTGGAACCATTCTACAGCCACCATTTTGAGTCTTATAATGGCCAGCATTTATAAAGCAGCTATACAAGCTGCTGGAACCATTCTACAGCCGCCATTTTGAGTGTTATAGCAGCCAGCATTTACATAGTACCTCTACAAGCTGCTGGAACCATTCTACAGCCGCCATTTCGAGTGGTAAAGCAGCCAGCATTTATGTAGTAGCTCTACTAGCTGCTGGAACCATTCTTCAGCCGCCATTTTGAGTGTTATAGCCGTCATCTTTAATATAGTAGCTATACAAGCTGCTGGAACCATTCGACATCCGTTATTTTGAGTGTTATAGCCGCCAGCCTTTGTAGAGTAGCTCTGCAAGATGCTGGAACCATTCTACAGCCTCTATTTTGAGTGTTTTAGCCGCCAGCCTTTATATAGTAGCTCTACAAGCTGCTGGAACCATTCTACAGCCGTTATTTTGAGTTTTATAGCAGCCAGCATTTATATAGTATCTCAACAAGCTGCTGGAACCATTCTACAGCCGCCATTTTGAGTGTTATAGCCGCAAGCCAGTATATAGTAGCTCTACAAGCTGCTGGAACCATTCTACAGCCGTTATTTCGAGTGTTATAGCCGTCATCTTTAATATAGTAGCTATACATGCTGCTGGAACCATTCTACAGCCGTTATTTTGAGTTTTATATGAGCCAGCATTTATATAGTACCTCTACAAGCTGCTGGAACCATTCTACAGCCTCTATTTTGAGTGTTATAGCCGCCAGCCTTTATATAGTAGCTCTACAAGCTGCTGGAACCATTCTACAGCCGTTATTTTGAGTTTTATAGCAGCTAGCATTTATATAGTATCTCAACAAGCTGCTGGAACCATTCTTAAGCCGCCATTTTGAGTGTTATAGCCGCAAGCCAGTATATAGTAGCTCTACAAGCTGCTGGAACCATTCTACAGCCGTTATTTTGAGTTTTATATGAGCCAGCATTTATATAGTACCTCTACAAGCTGCTGGAACCATTCTACAGCCTCTATTTTGAGTGCTATAGCCGCCAGCCTTTATATAGTAGCTCTACAGGCTGCTGGAACCATTCTACAGCCGTTATTTTGAGTTTTATAGGAGCCAGCATTTATATTGTACCTCTACACGCTGCTGGAACCATTCTACAGCCTCCATTTTGAGTGTTATAGCCGCCAGCATTTATATAGTACCTCTACAAGCTGCTGGAACCATTCTACAGCCGCCATTTTGAGTGTTATAGCAGCCAGCATTTACATAGTACGTCTACAAACTGCTGGAACCATTCTACAGCCACCATTTTGAGTGTTATAGCCGTCATCTTTAATATAGTAGCTATACAAGCTGCTGGAACCATTCTACAGCCTCCATTTTGAGTGTTATAGCCGCCAGCCTTCATATAGTAGCTCTACAAGCTGCTGGAACCATTCTACAGCCGTTATTTTGAGTTTTATATGAGCCAGCATTTATATAGTACCTCTACAAGCTGCTGGAACCATTCTACAGCCTCTATTTTGAGTGTTATAGCCGCCAGCCTTTATATAGTAGCTCTGCAAGCTGCTGGAACCATTCTACAGCCGCTATTTTGAGTGTTATAACGGCCAGCATTTATATAGCAGCTATACAAGCTGCTGGAACCATTCTACAGCCGCCATTTTGAGTGTTATAGCAGCCAGCATTTACATAGTAGCTCTACAAGCTGCTAGAACCATTCTACAGCCACCATTTTGAGTGTTATAGCCGTCATCTTTAATATAGTAGCTATACAAGCTGCTGGAACCATTCTACAGCCTCCATTTTGAGTGTTATAGCCGCCAGCCTTCATATAGTAGCTCTACAAGCTGCTGGAACCATTCTACAGCCTCCATTTTGAGTGTTATAGCCGCCAGCCTTTATATAGTACCTCTACAAGCTGCTGGAACCATTCTACAGCCGTTAATTTGAGTTTTATAGGAGCCAGCATTTATATAGTAGCTCTACAAGCTGCAGGAACCATTCTACAGCATCAATTTTGAATTTTATAGCCGCCAGCCAGTATATAGTAGCTCTACAAGCTGTTGGAACCATTCTACAGACGTTATTTTGAGTGTTATAGCCGTCATCTTTAATATAGTAGCTATACAAGCTGCTGGAACCATTCTACAGCCGTTATTTTGAGTGTTATAGCCGCCAGCCTTTGTAGAGTAGCTCTGCAAGCTGCTGGAACCATTCTACAGCCGCCATTTTGAGTGTTATAGTTGCCAGCCTTTATATAGTAGCTCTACAAGCTGCTGGAACCATTCTACAGCCGTTATTTTGAGTGTTATAACCGCCAGCCTTTATATAACAGCTATACAAGCTGCTGGAACCATTCTACAGCCACCATTTTGCGTGTTATAACGGCCAGCATTTATAAAGCAGCTATACAAGCTGCTGGAACCATTCTACAGCCGTTATTTTGAGTCTTATAGCCGCCAGCCTTTATATAACAGCTATACAAGCTGCTGGAACCATTCTACAGCCGCTATTTTGAGTGTTATAACGGCCAGCATTTATATAGCAGCTATACATGCTGCTGGAACCATTCTACAGCCGCCATTTTGAGTGTTATAGCAGCCAGCATTTACATAGTAGCTCTACAAGCTGCTGGAACCATTCTACAGCCACCATTTTGAGTGTTATAGCCGTCATCTTTAATATAGTAGCTATACAAGCTGCTGGATTCATTCTACAGCCTCCATTTTGAGTGTTATAGCCGTCATCTTTAATATAGCAGCTATACAAGCTGCTGGAACCATTCTACAGCCGCCATTTTGAGTGTTATAGCAGCCAGCATTTACATAGTACCTCTACAAGCTGCTGGAACCATTCTACATCCGTTAATTTGAGTTTTATAGGAGCCAGCATTTATATAGTAGCTCTACAAGCTGCTGCAACCATTCTACAGACGTTATTTTGAGTGTTATAACCGCCAGCCTTTATATAACAGCTATACAAGCTGCTGGACCATTCTACAGCCACCATTTTGCGTGTTATAACGGCCAGCATTTATATAGTACCTCTACAAGCTGCTGGAACCATTCTACAGCCGCTATTTTGAGTGTTATAGCCGCCAGCCAGTATATAGTAGCTCTACAAGCTGCTGGAACCATTCTACAGCCGTTATTTTGAGTGTTATGGCCGCCAGCCTTTGTAGAGTAGCTCTGCAAGCTGCTGGAACCATTATACAGCCGCCGTTTTGAGTGTTATAGCCGCAAGCCAGTATATAGTAGCTCTACAAGCTGCTGGAACCCTTCTACAGCCGTTATTTTGAGTGTTATAGCCGTCATCTTTAATATAGTAGCTATACAAGCTGCTGAGTTTTATATGAGCCAGCATTTATATAGTTCCTCTACAAGCTGCTGGAACCATTCTACAGCCTCTATTTTGAGTGTTATAGACGCCAGCCTTTATATAGTAGCTCTACAAGCTGCTGGAACCATTCTACAGCCGTTATTTTGAGATTTATAGCAGCCAGCAATTATATAGTATTTCAACAAGCTGCTAGAACCATTCTACAAACACCAATTTGAGTGTTATAACGGCCAGCATTTATATAGGAGCTATACAAGCTACTGGAACCATTTTACAGCCGTTATTTTGAGTTTTATAGCAGCCATCATTTATATAGTATCTCAACAAGCTGCTGGAACCATTCTACAGCCACCATTTTGAGTGTTATAGCCGCCAGCATTTATATAACAGCTATACAAGCTGCTGGAACCATTCTACAGCCGTTATTTTGAGTGTTATAGCCGCCAGCCTTTATATAACAGCTATTCAAGTTGCTGGAACCATTCGACAGCCACCATTTTGAGTGTTATAGCCGCCAACCTTTATGTATTTGAGTGTTATAGCCGCCAACCTTTAAATAACAGCTATACAAGCTGCTGGAACCATTCTACAGCCGCCATTTTAAGTGTTATAGCAGTCAGCATTTATATAGTGCCTCTACAAGCTGCTGGAACCAATCTACAGCCTCCACTTTGAGTGTTATAGCAGCCAGCATTTACATAGTACCTCTACAAGCTGCTGGAACCATTCTACAGCCGCCATTTTGAGTGTTATAGCGGCCAGCCTTTATATATTTGATTGTTATAGCCGCCAACCTTTATATAACAGCTATACAAGCTGCTGGAACCATTCTACAGCCGCCATTTTGAGTGTTATAGCAGTCAGCATTTATATAGTGCCTCTACAAGCTGCTGGAACCATTCTACAGCCTCCACTTTGAGTGTTGTAGCAGTCAGCATTTATATAGTACCTCTACAAGCTGCTGGAACCATTCTACAGCCGCCATTTTGAGTTTTATAGCGGCCAGCCTTTATATATTTGAGTGTTATAGCCGCCAACCTTTATATAACAGCTATGCAAGCTGCTGGAACCATTTTACAGCCACCATTTTGAATGTTATAGCCGCCAGCATTTATATAACAGCTATACAAGCTGCTGTAACCATTCTACAGCCGTTATTTTGAGTGTTATAGCCGCCAGCCTCTATATAACAGCTATACAAGCTGCTGGAACCATTCTACAGCCACCATTTTGAGTGTTATAACGGCCAGCATATATATAGCAGCTATACAAGCTGCTGGAACCATTCTACAGCCGCCATTTTGAGTGTTATAGCCGCCACCCAGATATAGTAGCTCTACAAGCGGCTGGAACCATTCTAAAGACGTTATTTTGAGTGTTATAGCCGTCATCTTTAATATAGTAGCTATACAAGCTGCTGGAACCATCCTACAGCCGTTATTTTGAGTGTTATAGCCGCCAGCCTTTGTAGAGTAGCTCTGCAAGCTGCTGGAACCATTCTACAGCCGCCATTTTGAGTGTTATAGTTGCCAGCCTTTATATAGTAGCTCTACAAGCTGCTGGAACCATTCTACAGCCGTTATTTTGAGTGTTATAGCCGCCAGCCTTTATATAACAGCTATACAAGCTGCTGGAACCATTCTACAGCCGTTATTTTGAGTGCTATAGCCGCCAACCTTTATATAACAGCTGTACAAGCAGCTGGAACCATTTTACAGCCGCCATTTTGAGTGTTATAGCAGTCAGCATTTATATAGTGCCTTTACAAGCTGCTGGAACCATTCTACAGCCGCCATTTTGAGTTTCATAGCGGCCAGCCTTTATATAACAGCTATACAAGCTGCTGGAACCATTCTTCAGCCACCATTTTGAGTGCTATAGCCGCCAGCCTTTATATAACAGCTATACAAGCTGCTGGAACCATTCTACAGCCACCATTTTGCGTGTTATAACGGCCAGCAATTATAAAGCAGCTATACAAGCTGCTGGAACCATTCTACAGTCGTTATTTTGAGTGTTATAGCCGCCAGCCTTTATATAACAGCTATACAAGCTGCTGGAACCATTCTACAGCCACCATTTTGAGTGTTATAACGGCCAGCATTTATAAAGCAGCTATACAAGCTGCTGGAACCATTCTACAGCCGCCATTTCGAGTGGTAAAGCAGCCAGCATTTATATAGTATCCCTACTAGCTGCTGGAACCATTCTACAGCCGCCATTTTGAGTGTTATAGCCGCCAGCCCGTATATAGTAGCTCTACAAGCTGCCGGAACCATTCTACAGACGTTATTTTGAGTGTTATTGCCGTCATTTTTAATAAAGTAGCTCTACAAGTTGCTGGAACCATTCTACAGCCTCCATTTTGAGCGTTATAGCCGCCAACCTTTATAAAGTGGCTCTACAAGCTGCTGAAACCATTCTACAGCCGCCATTTTGAGTGTTATAGACGCCAGCCTTTATATAACAGCTATACAAGCTGCTGGAACCATTCTACAGCCGTTATTTTGAGTGTTATAGCCGCCAGCCTTTATATAACAGCTATAAAAGCTGCTGGAACCATTCTACAGCCACCATTTTGAGTCTTATAACGGCCAGCATTTATAAAGCAGCTATACAAGCTGCTGGAACCATTCTACAGCCGCCATTTTGAGTGTTATAGCAGCCAGCATAGTACCTCTACAAGCTGCTGGAACCATTCTACAGCCGCCATTTCGAGTGGTAAAGCAGCCAGCATTTATGTAGTAGCTCTACTAGCTGCTGGAACCATTCTTCAGCCGCCATTTTGAGTGTTATAGCCGTCATCTTTAATATAGTAGCTATACAAGCTGCTGGAACCATTCGACATCCGTTATTTTGAGTGTTATAGCCGCCAGCCTTTGTAGAGTAGCTCTGCAAGATGCTGGAACCATTCTACAGCCTCTATTTTGAGTGTTTTAGCCGCCAGCCTTTATATAGTAGCTCTACAAGCTGCTGGAACCATTCTACAGCCGTTATTTTGAGTTTTATAGCAGCCAGCATTTATATAGTATCTCAACAAGCTGCTGGAACCATTCTACAGCCGCCATTTTGAGTGTTATAGCCGCAAGCCAGTATATAGTAGCTCTACAAGCTGCTGGAACCATTCTACAGCCGTTATTTTGAGTGTTATAGCCGTCATCTTTAATATAGTAGCTATACATGCTGCTGGAACCATTCTACAGCCGTTATTTTGAGTTTTATATGAGCCAGCATTTATATAGTACCTCTACAAGCTGCTGGAACCATTCTACAGCCTCTATTTTGAGTGCTATAGCCGCCAGCCTTTATATAGTAGCTCTACAAGCTGCTGGAACCATTCTACAGCCGTTATTTTGAGTTTTATAGGAGCCAGCATTTATATTGTACCTCTACACGCTGCTGGAACCATTCTACAGCCTCCATTTTGAGTGTTATAGCCGCCAGCATTTATATAGTACCTCTACAAGCTGCTGGAACCATTCTACAGCCGCCATTTTGAGTGTTATAGCAGCCAGCATTTACATAGTACGTCTACAAACTGCTGGAACCATTCTACAGCCACCATTTTGAGTGTTATAGCCGTCATCTTTAATATAGTAGCTATACAAGCTGCTGGAACCATTCTACAGCCTCCATTTTGAGTGTTATAGCCGCCAGCCTTCATATAGTAGCTCTACAAGCTGCTGGAACCATTCTACAGCCGTTATTTTGAGTGTTATATGAGCCAGCATTTATATAGTACCTCTACAAGCTGCTGGAACCATTCTACAGCCCCTATTTTGAGTGTTATAGCCGCCAGCCTTTATATAGTAGCTCTGCAAGCTGCTGGAACCATTCTACAGCCGCCATTTTGAGTGTTATAGCAGCCAGCATTTACATAGTAGCTCTACAAGCTGCTGGAACCATTCTACAGCCACCATTTTGAGTGTTATAGCCGTCATCTTTAATATAGTACCTCTACAAGCTGCTGGAACCATTCTACAGCCTCTATTTTGAGTGTTATAGCCGCCAGCCTTTATATAGTAGCTCTGCAAGCTGCTGGAACCATTCTACAGCCGCCATTTTGAGTGTTATAGCAGCCAGCATTTACATAGTAGCTCTACAAGCTGCTGGAACCATTCTACAGCCTCCATTTTGAGTGTTATAGCCGCCAGCCTTCATATAGTAGCTCTACAAGCTGCTGGAACCATTCTACAGCCTCCATTTTGAGTGTTATAGCCGCCAGCCTTTATATAGTACCTCTACAAGCTGCTGGAACCATTCTACAGCCGTTAATTTGAGTTTTATAGGAGCCAGCATTTATATAGTAGCTCTACAAGCTGCAGGAACCATTCTACAGCATCAATTTTGAGTTTTATAGCCGCCAGCCAGTATATAGTAGCTCTACAAGCTGCTGGAACCATTCTACAGACGTTATTTTGAGTGTTATAGCCGTCATCTTTAATATAGTAGCTATACAAGCTGCTGGAACCATTCTACAGCCGTTATTTTGAGTGTTATAGCCGCCAGCCTTTGTAGAGTAGCTCTGCAAGCTGCTGGAACCATTCTACAGCCGCCATTTTGAGTGTTATAGTTGCCAGCCTTTATATAGTAGCTCTACAAGCTGCTGGAACCATTCTACAGCCGTTATTTTGAGTGTTATAACCGCCAGCCTTTATATAACAGCTATACAAGCTGCTGGAACCATTCTACAGCCACCATTTTGCGTGTTATAACGGCCAGCATTTATAAAGCAGCTATACAAGCTGCTGGAACCATTCTACAGCCGTTATTTTGAGTCTTATAGCCGCCAGCCTTTATATAACAGCTATACAAGCTGCTGGAACCATTCTACAGCCGCTATTGTGAGTGTTATAACGGCCAGCATTTATATAGCAGCTATACAAGCTGCTGGAACCATTCTACAGCCGCCATTTTGAGTGTTATAGCAGCCAGCATTTACATAGTAGCTCTACAAGCTGCTGGAACCATTCTACAGCCACCATTTTGAGTGTTATAGCCGTCATCTTTAATATAGTAGCTATACAAGCTGCTGGATTCATTCTACAGCCTCCATTTTGAGTGTTATAGCCGTCATCTTTAATATAGCAGCTATACAAGCTGCTGGAACCATTCTACAGCCGCCATTTTGAGTGTTATAGCAGCCAGCATTTACATAGTACCTCTACAAGCTGCTGGAACCATTCTACATCCGTTAATTTGAGTTTTATAGGAGCCAGCATTTATATAGTAGCTCTACAAGCTGCTGCAACCATTCTACAGACGTTATTTTGAGTGTTATAACCGCCAGCCTTTATATAACAGCTATACAAGCTGCTGGACCATTCTACAGCCACCATTTTGCGTGTTATAACGGCCAGCATTTATATAGTACCTCTACAAGCTGCTGGAACCATTCTACAGCCGCTATTTTGAGTGTTATAGCCGCCAGCCAGTATATAGTAGCTCTACAAGCTGCTGGAACCATTCTACAGCTGCCATTTTGAGTCTTACAGCAGCCAGCATTTACATAGTACCTCTACAAGCTGCTGGAACCATTCTACAGCCGCCATTTTGAGTGTTATAGCCGCCAGCCAGTATATAGTAGCTCTACAAGCTGCTGGAACCATTCTACAGACGTTATTTTGAGTGTTATAACCGCCAGCCTTTATATAACAGCTATACAAGCTGCTGGACCATTCTACAGCCACCATTTTGCGTGTTATAACGGCCAGCATTTATATAGTACCTCTACAAGCTGCTGGAACCATTCTACAGCCGCCATTTCGAGCGGTAAAGCAGCCAGCATTTATATAGTAGCTCTACTAGCTGCTGGAACCATTCTACAGCCGCCATTTTGAGAGTTATAGCCGCCAGCCAGTATATAGTAGCTCTACAAACTGCCGGAACCATTCTACAGACGTTATTTTGAGTGTTATAGCCGTCATCTTTAATATAGTAGCTATACAAGCTGCTGGAACCATTCTACAGCCGTTATTTTGAGTGTTATAGCCGCCAGCCTTTGTAGAGTAGCTCTGCAAGCTGCTGGAACCATTATACAGCCGCCGTTTTGAGTGTTATAGCCGCAAGCCAGTATATAGTAGCTCTACAAGCTGCTGGAACCCTTCTACAGCCGTTATTTTGAGTGTTATAGCCGTCATCTTTAATATAGTAGCTATACAAGCTGCTGAGTTTTATATGAGCCAGCATTTATATAGTTCCTCTACAAGCTGCTGGAACCATTCTACAGCCTCTATTTTGAGTGTTATAGACGCCAGCCTTCATATAGTAGCTCTACAAGCTGCTGGAACCATTCTACAGCCGTTATTTTGAGATTTACAGCAGCCAGCAATTATATAGTATCTCAACAAGCTGCTAGAACCATTCTACAAACACCAATTGGAGTGTTATAACGGCCAGCATTTATATAGGAGCTATACAAGCTGCTGCAACCATTCTACAGCCGCCATTTTGAGTGTTATAGCAGCCAGCATTTACATAGTACCTCTACAAGCTGCCGGAACCATTCTACAGCCGTTAATTTGAGTTTTATAGGAGCCAGCATTTATATAGTAGCTCTACAAGCTGCTGGAACCATTCTACAGCATCCATTTTGAGTGTTATAGCCGCCAGCCTTTATATAGTACCTCTACAAGCTGCTGGAACCATTCTACAGCCGCCATTTTGAGTGTTATAGCAGCCAGCATTTACATAAAACGTCTACAAACTGCTGGAACCATTCTACAGCCACCATTTTGAGTGTTATAGCCGTCATCTTTAATATAGTAGCTATACAAGCTGCTGGAACCATTCTACAGCCTCCATTTTGAGTGTTATAGCCGCCAGCCTTCATATAGTAGCTCTACAAGCTGCTGGAACCATTCTACAGCCGTTATTTTGAGTTTTATATGAGCCAGCATTTATATAGTACCTCTACAAGCTGCTGGAACCATTCTACAGCCTCTATTTTGAGTGTTATAGCCGCCAGCCTTTATATAGTAGCTCTGCAAGCTGCTGGAACCATTCTACAGCCGCTATTTTGAGTGTTATAACGGCCAGCATATATATAGCAGCTATACAAGCTGCTGGAACCATTCTACAGCCGCCATTTTGAGTGTTATAGCAGCCAGCATTTACATAGTAGCTCTACAAGCTGCTGGAACCATTCTACAGCCACCATTTTGAGTGTTATAGCCGTCATCTTTAATATAGTAGCTATACAAGCTGCTGGAACCATCCTACAGCCGTTATTTTGAGTTTTATAGCAGCCATCATTTATATAGTATCTCAACAAGCTGCTGGAACCATTCTACAGCCACCATTTTGAGTGTTATAGCCGCCAGCATTTATATAACAGCTATACAAGCTGCTGGAACCATTCTACAGCCGTTATTTTGAGTGTTATAGCCGCCAGCCTTTATATAACAGCTATACAAGTTGCTGGAACCATTCGACAGCCACCATTTTGAGTGTTATAGCCGCCAACCTTTATGTATTTGAGTGTTATAGCCGCCAACCTTTATATAACAGCTATACAAGCTGCTGGAACCATTCTACAGCCGCCATTTTAAGTGTTATAGCAGTCAGCATTTATATAGTGCCTCTACAAGCTGCTGGAACCAATCTACAGCCTCCACTTTGAGTGTTATAGCAGCCAGCATTTACATAGTACCTCTACAAGCTGCTGGAACCATTCTACAGCCGCCATTTTGAGTGTTATAGCGGCCAGCCTTTATATATTTGATTGTTATAGCCGCCAACCTTTATATAACAGCTATACAAGCTGCTGGAACCATTCTACAGCCGCCATTTTGAGTGTTATAGCAGTCAGCATTTATATAGTGCCTCTACAAGCTGCTGGAACCATTCTACAGCCTCCACTTTGAGTGTTGTAGCAGTCAGCATTTATATAGTACCTCTACAAGCTGCTGGAACCATTCTACAGCCGCCATTTTGAGTTTTATAGCGGCCAGCCTTTATATATTTGAGTGTTATAGCCGCCAACCTTTATATAACAGCTATGCAAGCTGCTGGAACCATTCTACAGCCACCATTTTGAGTGTTATAGCCGCCAGCATTTATATAACAGCTATACAAGCTGCTGTAACCATTCTACAGCCGTTATTTTGAGTGTTATAGCCGCCAGCCTCTATATAACAGCTATACAAGCTGCTGGAACCATTCTACAGCCACCATTTTGAGTGTTATAACGGCCAGCATATATATAGCAGCTATACAAGCTGCTGGAACCATTCTACAGCCGCCATTTTGAGTGTTATAGCCGCCACCCAGATATAGTAGCTCTACAAGCGGCTGGAACCATTCTAAAGACGTTATTTTGAGTGTTATAGCCGTCATCTTTAATATAGTAGCTATACAAGCTGCTGGAACCATCCTACAGCCGTTATTTTGAGTGTTATAGCCGCCAGCCTTTGTAGAGTAGCTCTGCAAGCTGCTGGAACCATTCTACAGCCGCCATTTTGAGTGTTATAGTTGCCAGCCTTTATATAGTAGCTCTACAAGCTGCTGGAACCATTCTACAGCCGTTATTTTGAGTGTTATAGCCGCCAGCCTTTATATAACAGCTATACAAGCTGCTGGAACCATTCTACAGCCACCATTTTGAGTCTTATAACGGCCAGCATTTATAAAGCAGCTATACAAGCTGCTGGAACCATTCTACAGCCGCCATTTTGAGTGTTATAGCAGCCAGCATTTACATAGTACCTCTACAAGCTGCTGGAACCATTCTACAGCCGCCATTTCGAGTGGTAAAGCAGCCAGCATTTATGTAGTAGCTCTACTAGCTGCTGGAACCATTCTTCAGCCGCCATTTTGAGTGTTATAGCCGTCATCTTTAATATAGTAGCTATACAAGCTGCTGGAACCATTCGACATCCGTTATTTTGAGTGTTATAGCCGCCAGCCTTTGTAGAGTAGCTCTGCAAGATGCTGGAACCATTCTACAGCCTCTATTTTGAGTGTTTTAGCCGCCAGCCTTTATATAGTAGCTCTACAAGCTGCTGGAACCATTCTACAGCCGTTATTTTGAGTTTTATAGCAGCCAGCATTTATATAGTATCTCAACAAGCTGCTGGAACCATTCTACAGCCGCCATTTTGAGTGTTATAGCCGCAAGCCAGTATATAGTAGCTCTACAAGCTGCTGGAACCATTCTACAGCCGTTATTTTGAGTGTTATAGCCGTCATCTTTAATATAGTAGCTATACATGCTGCTGGAACCATTCTACAGCCGTTATTTTGAGTTTTATATGAGCCAGCATTTATATAGTACCTCTACAAGCTGCTGGAACCATTCTACAGCCTCTATTTTGAGTGTTATAGCCGCCAGCCTTTATATAGTAGCTCTACAAGCTGCTGGAACCATTCTACAGCCGTTATTTTGAGTTTTATAGCAGCCAGCATTTATATAGTATCTCAACAAGCTGCTGAAACCATTCTACAGCCGCCATTTTGAGTGTTATAGCCGCAAGCCAGTATATAGTAGCTCTACAAGCTGCTGGAACCATTCTACAGCCGTTATTTTGAGTTTTATATGAGCCAGCATTTATATAGTACCTCTACAAGCTGCTGGAACCATTCTACAGCCTCTATTTTGAGTGCTATAGCCGCCAGCCTTTATATAGTAGCTCTACAAGCTGCTGGAACCATTCTACAGCCGTTATTTTGAGTTTTATAGGAGCCAGCATTTATATTGTACCTCTACACGCTGCTGGAACCATTCTACAGCCTCCATTTTGAGTGTTATAGCCGCCAGCATTTATATAGTACCTCTACAAGCTGCTGGAACCATTCTACAGCCGCCATTTTGAGTGTTATAGCAGCCAGCATTTACATAGTACGTCTACAAACTGCTGGAACCATTCTACAGCCACCATTTTGAGTGTTATAGCCGTCATCTTTAATATAGTAGCTATACAAGCTGCTGGAACCATTCTACAGCCTCCATTTTGAGTGTTATAGCCGCCAGCCTTCATATAGTAGCTCTACAAGCTGCTGGAACCATTCTACAGCCGTTATTTTGAGTTTTATATGAGCCAGCATTTATTTAGTACCTCTACAAGCTGCTGGAACCATTCTACAGCCTCTATTTTGAGTGTTATAGCCGCCAGCCTTTATATAGTAGCTCTGCAAGCTGCTGGAACCATTCTACAGCCGCTATTTTGAGTGTTATAACGGCCAGCATTTATGTAGCAGCTATACAAGCTGCTGGAACCATTCTACAGCCGCCATTTTGAGTGTTATAGCAGCCAGCATTTACATAGTAGCTCTACAAGCTGCTGGAACCATTCTACAGCCACCATTTTGAGTGTTATAGCCGTCATCTTTAATATAGTAGCTATACAAGCTGCTGGAACCATTCTACAGCCTCCATTTTGAGTGTTATAGCAGCCAGCCTTCATATAGTAGCTCTACAAGCTGCTGGAACCATTCTACAGCCTCCATTTTGAGTGTTATAGCCGCCAGCCTTTATATAGTACCTCTACAAGCTGCTGGAACCATTCTACAGCCGTTAATTTGAGTTTTATAGGAGCCAGCATTTATATAGTAGCTCTACAAGCTGCAGGAACCATTCTACAGCATCAATTTTGAGTTTTATAGCCGCCAGCCAGTATATAGTAGCTCTACAAGCTGCTGGAACCATTCTACAGACGTTATTTTGAGTGTTATAGCCGTCATCTTTAATATAGTAGCTATACAAGCTGCTGGAACCATTCTACAGCCGTTATTTTGAGTGTTATAGCCGCCAGCCTTTGTAGAGTAGCTCTGCAAGCTGCTGGAACCATTCTACAGCCGCCATTTTGAGTGTTATAGTTGCCAGCCTTTATATAGTAGCTCTACAAGCTGCTGGAACCATTCTACAGCCGTTATTTTGAGTGTTATAACCGCCAGCCTTATATAACAGCTATACAAGCTGCTGGAACCATTCTACAGCCACCATTTTGCGTGTTATAACGGCCAGCATTTATAAAGCAGCTATACAAGCTGCTGGAACCATTCTACAGCCGTTATTTTGAGTCTTATAGCCGCCAGCCTTTATATAACAGCTATACAAGCTGCTGGAACGATTCTACAGCCGCTATTTTGAGTGTTATAACGGCCAGCATTTATATAGCAGCTATACAAGCTGCTGGAACCATTCTACAGCCGCCATTTTGAGTGTTATAGCAGCCAGCATTTACATAGTAGCTCTACAAGCTGCTGGAACCATTCTACAGCCACCATTTTGAGTGTTATAGCCGTCATCTTTAATATAGTAGCTATACAAGCTGCTGGATTCATTCTACAGCCTCCATTTTGAGTGTTATAGCCGTCATCTTTAATATAGCAGCTATACAAGCTGCTGGAACCATTCTACAGCCGCCATTTTGAGTGTTATAGCAGCCAGCATTTACATAGTACCTCTACAAGCTGCTGGAACCATTCTACATCCGTTAATTTGAGTTTTATAGGAGCCAGCATTTATATAGTAGCTCTACAAGCTGCTGCAACCATTCTACAGACGTTATTTTGAGTGTTATAACCGCCAGCCTTTATATAACAGCTATACAAGCTCCTGGACCATTCTACAGCCACCATTTTGCGTGTTATAACGGCCAGCATTTATATAGTACCTCTACAAGCTGCTGGAACCATTCTACAGCCGCCATTTCGAGCGGTAAAGCAGCCAGCATTTATATAGTAGCTCTACTAGCTGCTGGAACCATTCTACAGCCGCCATTTTGAGAGTTATAGCCGCCAGCCAGTATATAGTAGCTCTACAAACTGCCGGAACCATTCTACAGACGTTATTTTGAGTGTTATAGCCGTCATCTTGAATATAGTAGCTATACAAGCTGCTGGAACCATTCTACAGCCGTTATTTTGAGTGTTATAGCCGCCAGCCTTTGTAGAGTAGCTCTGCAAGCTGCTGGAACCATTATACAGCCGCCGTTTTGAGTGTTATAGCCGCAAGCCAGTATATAGTAGCTCTACAAGCTGCTGGAACCCTTCTACAGCCGTTATTTTGAGTGTTATAGCCGTCATCTTTAATATAGTAGCTATACAAGCTGCTGAGTTTTATATGAGCCAGCATTTATATAGTTCCTCTACAAGCTGCTGGAACCATTCTACAGCCTCTATTTTGAGTGTTATAGACGCCAGCCTTCATATAGTAGCTCTACAAGCTGCTGGAACCATTCTACAGCCGTTATTTTGAGATTTACAGCAGCCAGCAATTATATAGTATCTCAACAAGCTGCTAGAACCATTCTACAAACACCAATTGGAGTGTTATAACGGCCAGCATTTATATAGGAGCTATACAAGCTGCTGCAACCATTCTACAGCCGCCATTTTGAGTGTTATAGCAGCCAGCATTTACATAGTACCTCTACAAGCTGCCGGAACCATTCTACAGCCGTTAATTTGAGTTTTATAGGAGCCAGCATTTATATAGTAGCTCTACAAGCTGCTGGAACCATTCTACAGCATCCATTTTGAGTGTTATAGCCGCCAGCCTTTATATAGTAGCTCTACAAGCTGCTGCAACCATTCTACAGCCGTTATTTTCAGTTTTATAGGAGCCAGCATTGATATAGTACCTCTGCAAGCTGCTGGAACCATTCTACAAACACCAATTTGAGTGTTATAACGGCCAGCATTTATATAGGAGCTATACAAGCTGCTGGAACCATTCTACAGACGTTATTTTGAGTGTTATAGCCGCCAGCATTTATATAGTAAATCTACAAGCTGCTGGAACCATTCTACAGCCGTTATTTTGAGTGTTATAGCCGCCAGCCTTTATATAACAGCTATACAAGCTGCTGGAACCATTCTACAGCCACCATTTTGAGTCTTATAACGGCCAGCATTTATAAAGCAGCTATACAAGCTGCTGGAACCATTCTACAGCCGCCATTTTGAGTGTTATAGCAGCCAGCATTTACATAGTACCTCTACAAGCTGCTGGAACCATTCTACAGCCGCCATTTCGAGTGGTAAAGCAGCCAGCATTTATGTAGTAGCTCTACTAGCTGCTGGAACCATTCTTCAGCCGCCATTTTGAGTGTTATAGCCGTCATCTTTAATATAGTAGCTATACAAGCTGCTGGAACCATTCGACATCCGTTATTTTGAGTGTTATAGCCGCCAGCCTTTGTAGAGTAGCTCTGCAAGATGCTGGAACCATTCTACAGCCTCTATTTTGAGTGTTTTAGCCGCCAGCCTTTATATAGTAGCTCTACAAGCTGCTGGAACCATTCTACAGCTGCCATTTTGAGTGTTACAGCAGCCAGCATTTACATAGTACCTCTACAAGCTGCTGGAACCATTCTACAGCCGCCATTTTGAGTGTTATAGCCGCCAGCCAGTATATAGTAGCTCTACAAGCTGCTGCAACCATTCTACAGACGTTATTTTGAGTGTTATAACCGCCAGCCTTTATATAACAGCTATACAAGCTGCTGGACCATTCTACAGCCACCATTTTGCATGTTATAACGGCCAGCATTTATATAGTACCTCTACAAGCTGCTGGAACCATTCTACAGCCGCCATTTCGAGCGGTAAAGCAGCCAGCATTTATATAGTAGCTCTACTAGCTGCTGGAACCATTCTACAGCCGCCATTTTGAGAGTTATAGCCGCCAGCCAGTATATAGTAGCTCTACAAACTGCCGGAACCATTCTACAGACGTTATTTTGAGTGTTATAGCCGTCATCTTGAATATAGTAGCTATACAAGCTGCTGGAACCATTCTACAGCCGTTATTTTGAGTGTTATAGCCGCCAGCCTTTGTAGAGTAGCTCTGCAAGCTGCTGGAACCATTATACAGCCGCCGTTTTGAGTGTTATAGCCGCAAGCCAGTATATAGTAGCTCTACAAGCTGCTGGAACCCTTCTACAGCCGTTATTTTGAGTGTTATAGCCGTCATCTTTAATATAGTAGCTATACAAGCTGCTGAGTTTTATATGAGCCAGCATTTATATAGTTCCTCTACAAGCTGCTGGAACCATTCTACAGCCTCTATTTTGAGTGTTATAGACGCCAGCCTTCATATAGTAGCTCTACAAGCTGCTGGAACCATTCTACAGCCGTTATTTTGAGATTTACAGCAGCCAGCAATTATATAGTATCTCAACAAGCTGCTAGAACCATTCTACAAACACCAATTGGAGTGTTATAACGGCCAGCATTTATATAGGAGCTATACAAGCTGCTGCAACCATTCTACAGCCGCCATTTTGAGTGTTATAGCAGCCAGCATTTACATAGTACCTCTACAAGCTGCCGGAACCATTCTACAGCCGTTAATTTGAGTTTTATAGGAGCCAGCATTTATATAGTAGCTCTACAAGCTGCTGGAACCATTCTACAGCATCCATTTTGAGTGTTATAGCCGCCAGCCTTTATATAGTAGCTCTACAAGCTGCTGCAACCATTCTACAGCCGTTATTTTCAGTTTTATAGGAGCCAGCATTGATATAGTACCTCTGCAAGCTGCTGGAACCATTCTACAAACACCAATTTGAGTGTTATAACGGCCAGCATTTATATAGGAGCTATACAAGCTGCTGGAACCATTCTACAGACGTTATTTTGAGTGTTATAGCCGCCAGCATTTATATAGTAAATCTACAAGCTGCTGGAACCATTCTACAGCCGTTATTTTGAGTTTTATAGCAGCCGGCATTTATATAGTACCTCTACAAGTTGCTGGAACCATTCTACAGCCTCTATTTTGAGCGTTATAGCCGCCAGCCTTTATATAGTAGCTCTACAAGCTGCTGAAACCATTCTACAGCCACCATTTTGCGTGTTATAACGGCCAGCATTTATAAAGCAGCTATACAAGCTGCTGGAACCATTCTACAGCCGTTATTTTGAGTCTTATAGCCGCCATCCTTTATATAACAGCTATACAAGCTGCTGGAACCATTCTACAGCCGCTATTTTGAGTGTTATAACGGCCAGCCAGTATATAGTAGCTCTACAAGCTGCTGGAACCATTCTACAGCCGCCATTTTGAGTGTTACAGCAGCCAGCATTTACATAGTACCTCTACAAGCTGCTGGAACCATTCTACAGCCGCCATTTTGAGTGTTATAGCAGCCAGCATTTATATGGTAGCTCTACAAGCAGCTGGAACCATTCTACAGCCGCCATTTTGAGTGTTATAGCCGCCAGCCAGTATATAGTAGCTCTACAAGCTGCTGGAACCATTCGACAGCCGCCATTTTGAGTGTTACAGCAGCCAGCATTTACATAGTACCTCTACAAGCTGCTGGAACCATTCTACAGCCGCCATTTTGAGAGTTATAGCCGCCAGCCAGTATATAGTAGCTCTACAAACTGCCGGAACCATTCTACAGACGTTATTTTGAGTGTTATAGCCGTCATCTTTAATATAGTAGCTATACAAGCTGCTGGAACCATTCTACAGCCGTTATTTTGAGTGTTATAGCCGCCAGCCTTTGTAGAGTAGCTCTGCAATCTGCTGGAACCATTATACAGCCGCCGTTTTGAGTGTAATAGCCGCAAGCCAGTATATAGTAGCTCTACAAGCTGCTGGAACCCTTCTACAGCCGTTATTTTGAGTGTTATAGCCGCCATCTTTAATATAGTAGCTCTACAAGCTGCTGGAACCATTTTACAGCCGTTATTTTGAGTTTTATATGAGCCAGCATTTATATAGTTCCTCTACAAGCTGCTGGAACCATTCTACAGCCTCTATTTTGAGTGTTATAGACGCCAGCCTTTATATAGTAGCTCTACAAGCTGCTGGAACCATTCTACAGCCGTTATTTTGAGTTTTATAGCAGCCAGCATTTATATAGTATCTCAACAAGCTGCTGGAACCATTCTACAAACACCAATTTGAGTGTTATAACGGCCAGCATTTATATAGGAGCTATACAAGCTGCTGGAACCATTCTACAGCCGCCATTTTGAGTGTTATAGCAGCCAGCATTTACATAGTACCTCTACAAGCTGCCGGAACCATTCTACAGCCGTTAATTTGAGTTTTATAGGAGCCAGCATTTATATAGTAGCTCTACAAGCTGCTGGAACCATTCTACAGAATCCATTTTGAGTGTTATAGCCGCCAGCCTTTATATAGTAGCTCTACAAGCTGCTGGAACCATTCTACAGCCGTTATTTTGAGTTTTATTGGAGCCAGCATTGATATAGTACCTCTGCAAGCAGCTGGAACCATTCTACAGCCGCCATTTTGAGTGTTATAGCCGCCAGCCTTTATATAGTAGCTCTACAAGCTGCTGGAACCATTCTACACCCGATATTTTGAGTGTTATAGCCGTCATCTTTAATAAACAATCTCTACAAGCTGCTGGAACCATTCTACAGCATCCATTTTGAGTGTTATAGCCGCCAGCCTTTATATAGTAGCCCTACAAGCTGCTGGAACCATTCTACAGCCTCCATTTTGAGTGTTATAGCCGTCATCTTTAATAGAGTAGCTCTACAAGCTGCTGGAACCATTCTACAGACGTTATTTTGAGTGTTATAGCCGCCAGCATTTATATAGTAAATCTACAAGCTGCTGGAACCATTCTACAGCCGTTATTTTGAGTTTTATAGCAGCCGGCATTTATATAGTACCGCTACAAGTTGCTGGAACCATTCTACAGCTTCCATTTTGAGTTTTATAGCCGCCAGCCTTTATATAGTAACTCTAGAAGCTACTGGAACCATTCTACAGCCGCCATTTTGAGTGTTATAGCAGTCAGCATTTATATAGTACCTCAACAAGCTGCGGGAACCATTCTACAGCCGCCTTTTTGGGTTTCATAGCGGCCAGCCTTTATATAGTACCTCAACAAGCTGCGGGAACTATTCTACAGCCGCCATTTTGAGTTTTATAGCGGCCAGCCTTTATATAGTACCTCAACAAGCTGCTGGAACCATTCTACAGCCGCCATTTTGAGTTTTATAGCGGCCAGCCTGTATATAGTAGCTCTGCAAGATGCTGGAACCATTTTACAGCCGTTATTTTGAGTGTTATAGCCACCAGCCTGTATATAGTAGCTCTGCAAGATGCTGGAACCATTTTACAGCCGTTATTTTGAGTTTTATATGAGCCAGCATTTATATAGTACCTCTACAAGCTGCTGGAACCATTCTACAGCCTCATTTTGAGTGTTATAGCCGCCAGCATTTATCTAGTACCTCTACAAGCTGCTGGAACCATTCTACAGCCTCTATTTTGAGTGTTATAGCCGCCAGCCTTTATATAGTAGCTCTACAAGCTGCTGGAACCATTCTACAGCCGTTATTTTGAGTTTTATAGCAGCCAGCATTTATATAGTTTCTCAACAAGCTGCTGGAACCATTCTACAGCCTCCACTTTGAGTGTTATAGCCGCCAGCCTTTGTAAAGTAGCTCTGCAAGCTACTGGAACCATTCTACAGCCGCTATTTTGAGTGTTATAGCCGCCAGCATTTATATAGTAGCTCTACAAGCTGCTGGAACCATTCTACAGCCGTTATTTTGAGTGTTATAGCCGCCAGCCTTTATATAACAGCTATACAAGCTGCTGGAACCATTCTACAGCCACTATTTTGAGTGTTATAACGGCCAGCATTTATAAAGCAGCTCTACAAGCTGCTGGAACCATTCTACAGCCGCCATTTTGAGTGTTATAGCAGCCAGCATTTACATAGTACCTCTACAAGCTGCTGGAACCATTCTACAGCCGCCATTTCGAGCGGTAAAGCAGCCAGCATTTATATAGTAGCTCTACTAGCTGCTGGAACCATTCTACAGCCGCCATTTTGAGTGTTATAGCTCCAGCCAGTATATAGTAGCTCTACAAGCTGCCGGAACCATTCTACAGACGTTATTTTGAGTGTTATAGCCGTCATCTTTAATATAGTAACTATACAAGATGCTGGAACCATTTTACAGCCGCTTTTTTGAGTGTTATAGCGGCTAGCCTTTATATAACAGCTATACAAGCTGCTGGAACCATTTTACAGACGCTATTTTGAGTGTTATAGCTGCCAGCCTTTATATAACAGCTATCCAAGCTGCTGGAACCATTCTACAGCCGTTATTTTGAGTTTTATATGAGCCAGCATTTATATAGTACCTCTACAAGCTGCTGGAACCATTCTACAGCCGTTAGTTTGAGTTTTATATGAGCCAGCATTTATCTAGTACCTCAACAAGCTGCTGGAACCATTCTACAGCCTCTATTTTGAGTGTTATAGCCGCCAGCCTTTATATAGTAGCTCTACAAGCTGCTGGAACCATTCTACAGCCGTTATTTTCAGTTTTATATCAGCCAGCATTTATATAGTATCTCAACAAGCTGCTGGAACCATTCTACAGCCTCCACTTTGAGTGTTATAGCCGCCAGCCTTTGTAAAGTAGCTCTGCAAGCTACTGGAACCATTCTACAGCCTCTATTTTGAGTGTTATAGCCGCAAGCCAGTATATAGTAGCTATACAAGCTGCTGGAACCATTCTACAGCCACTATTTTGAGTGTTATAACGGCCAGCATTTATAAAGCAGCTCTACAAGCTGCTGGAACCATTCTACAGCCGCCATTTTGAGTGTTATAGCAGCCAGCATTTACATAGTACCTCTACAAGCTGCTGGAACCATTCTACAGCCGCCATTTCGAGCGGTAAAGCAGCCAGCATTTATATAGTAGCTCTACTAGCTGCTGGAACCATTCTACAGCCGCCATTTTGGGTGTTATAGCTCCAGCCAGTATATAGTAGCTCTACAAGCTGCCGGAACCATTCTACATTCGTTATTTTGAGTGTTATAGCCGTCATCTTTAATATAGTAGCTATACAAGCTGCTGGAACCATTCTACAGCCGTTATTTTGAGTGTTCTAGCCGCCAGCCTTTGTAGAGTAGCTCTGCAAGCTGCTGGAACCATTCTACAGCCGCCATTTTGAGTGTTATAGCCGCAAGCCAGTATATAGTAGCTCTACAAGCTGCTGGAACCATTCTACAGCCGTAATTTTGATTTTTATATGCGCCAGCATTTATATAGTACCTCTACAAGCTGCTGGAACCATTCTACAGCCTCATTTTGAGTGTTATAGCCGCCAGCCTTTAAATAGTAGCTCTACAAGCTGCTGGATTATTTTGAGTGTTATAGCCGTCATCTTTAATATAGTAGCTATACAAGCTGCTGGAACCTTTTTACAGCCTCCAATTTGAGTGTTATAGCAGCCAGCATTTATATAGTACCTCTACAAGCTGCTGGAACCTCTCTACAGCCGCCATTTCGAGCGGTAAAGCAGCCAGCATTTATATAGTAGCTCTACAAGCTGCTGGAACCATTCTACAGCCGCCATTTTGAGTGTCATAGCCTCCAGCCAGTATATAGTAGCTCTACAAGCTGCCGGAACCATTCTACAGACGTTATTTTGAGTGTTATAGCCGTCATCTTTAATATAGTAGCTATACAAGCTGCTGGAACCATTCTACAGCCGTTATTTTGAGTGTTCTAGCCGCAAGCCAGTATATAGTAGCTCTACAAGCTGCTGGAACCATTCTACAGCCGTTATTTTGAGTATTATAGCAGTCAGCATTTATATAGTAGCTATACAAGCTGCTGGAACCATTTAACGGCCGTTATTTTGAGTTTTATATGAGCCAGCATTTATATAGTACCTCTACAAGCTGCTGGAACCATTCTACAGCCTCATTTTGAGTGTTATAGCCGCCAGCTTTTATATAGTAGCTCTACAAGCTGCTGGAACCATTCTACAGCCTTTATTTTGAGTTTTATAGCAGCCAGCATTTATATAGTATCTCAACAAGCTGCTGGAACCATTCTACAAACACCATTTTGAGTGTTATAACGGCCAGAATTTATATAGCAGCTATACAAGCTGCTGGAACCATTTTACAGCCGCCATTTTGAGTGTTTTAGCAGCCAGCATTTACATAGTACCTCTACAAGCTGCTGGAACCATTCTACAGCCGTTATTTTGAGTTTTATAGCAGCCAGCATTTATATAGTATCTCAACAAGCTGCTGGAACCATTCTACAGCCTCCACTTTGAGTGTTATAGCAGTCAGCACTTATATAGTACCTCTACAAACTGCTGGAACCATTCTACATCCGCCATTTTGAGTTTTATAGCGGCCAGCCAGTATATAGTAGCTCTACAAGCTGCTGGAACCATTCTACAGCCGTTATTTTGAGTGTTATAGCCGCCAGCCTTTATATAACAGCTATACAAGCTGCTGGAACCATTCTACAGCCACTATTTTGAGTGTTATAACGGCCAGCATTTATAAAGCAGCTCTACAAGCTGCTGGAACCATTCTACAGCCGCCATTTTGAGTGTTATAGCAGCCAGCATTTACATAGTACCTCTACAAGCTGCTGGAACCATTCTACATCCGCCATTTTGAGTTTTATAGCGGCCAGCCAGTATATAGTAGCTCTACAAGCTGCTGGAACCATTCTACAGCCGTTATTTTGAGTGTTATAGCCGTCATCTTTAATATAGTAGCTACACAAGCTGCTGGAACATTCCTACAGCCGTTATATTGAGTGTTATAGCCGTCATCTTTAATATAGTAGCTATACAAGCTGCTGGAACCATTCTACAGCCGTAATTTTGAGTTTTATATGAGCCAGCATTTATCTAGTACCTCTACAAGCTGCTGGAACCATTCTACAGCCGTTATTTTGAGAGTTATAGCCGCCAGCATTTATATAGTAGCTCTACAAGCTGCTGGAACCATTCTACAGCCTCCACTTTGAGTGTTAAAGCCGCCAGCCTTTGTAAAGTAGCTCTGCAAGCTACTGGAACCATTCTACAGCCTCTATTTTGAGTGTTATAGCCGCCAGCATTTATATAGTAGCTCTACAAGCTGCTGGAACCATTCTACAGCCGTTATTTTAAATGTTATAGCCGCCAGCCTTTATATAACAGCTATACAAGCTGCTGGAACCATTCTACAGCCACTATTTTGAGTGTTATAACGGCCAGCATTTATAAAGCAGCTCTACAAGCTGCTGGAACCATTCTACAGCCGCCATTTTGAGTGTTATAACAGCCAGCATTTACATAGTACCTCTACAAGCTGCTGGAACCATTCTACAGCCGCCATTTCGAGCGGTAAAGCAGCCAGCATTTATATAGTAGCTCTACTAGCTGCTGGAACGATTCTACAGCCGCCATTTTGAGTGTTATAGCTCCAGCCAGTATATAGTAGCTCTACAAGCTGCCGGAACCATTCTACAGACGTTATTTTGAGTGTTATAGCCGTCATCTTTAATATAGTAGCTATACAAGCTGCTGGAACCATTCTACAGCCGTTATTTTGAGTGTTCTAGCCGCCAGCCTTTGTAGAGTAGCTCTGCAAGCTGCTGGAACCATTCTACAGCCGCCATTTTGAGTGTTATAGCCGCAAGCCAGTATATAGTAGCTCTACAAGCTGCTGGAACCATTCTACAACCGTTATTTTGAGTGTTATAGCCGTCATCTTTAATATAGTAGCTATACAAGCTGCTGGAACCATTTTACAGCCGTTATTTTGAGTTTTATATGCGCCAGCATTTATATAGTACCTCTACAAGCTGCTGGAACCATTCTACAGCCTCATTTTGAGTGTTATAGCCGCCAGCCTTTAAATAGTAGCTCTACAAGCTGCTGGATTATTTTGAGTGTTATAGCCGTCATCTTTAATATAGTAGCTATACAAGCTGCTGGAACCTTTCTACAGCCTCCAATTTGAGTGTTATAGCAGCCAGCATTTATATAGTACCTCTACAAGCTGCTGGAACCATTCTACAGCCGTTATTTTGAGTGTTATAGCCGTCATCTTTAATATAGTAGCTATACAAGCTGCTGGAACCATTTTACAGCCGTTATTTTGAGTTTTATATGAGCCAGCATTTATATAGTACCTCTACAAGCTGCTGGAACCATTCTACAGCCTCATTTTGAGTGTTATAGCCGCCAGCTTTTATATAGTAGCTCTACAAGCTGCTGGAACCATTCTACAGCCATTATTTTGAGTTTTATAGCAGTCAGCATTTATATAGTATCTCAACAAGCTGCTGGAACCATTCTACAAACACCATTTTGAGTGTTATAACGGCCAGCATTTATATAGCAGCTATACAAGCTGCTGGAACCATTCTACAGCCGCCATTTTGAGTGTTTTAGCAGCCAGCATTTACATAGTACCTCTACAAGCTGCTGGAACCATTCTTCAGCCGTTATTTTGAGTTTTATAGCAGCCAGCATTTATATAGTATCTCAACAAGCTGCTGGAACCATTCTACAAACACCATTTTGAGTGTTATAACGGCCAGCATTTATATAGTATCTCAACAAGCTGCTGGAACCATTCTACAGCCTCCACTTTGAGTGTTATAGCAGTCAGCATTTATATAGTACCTCTACAAGCTGCTGGAACCATTCTACAGCCGCCATTTTGAGTTTTATAGCGGCCAGCCAGTATATAGTAGCTCTACAAGCTGCTGGAACCATTTTACAGCCGTTATTTTGAGTGTTATAGCCGCCAGCCTTTATATAGTACCTCTACAAGCTGCTGGAACCATTCTACATCCGCCATTTTGAGTTTTATAGCGGCCAGCCTGTATATAGTAGCTCTACAAGCTGCTGGAACCATTCTACAGCCGTTATTTTGAGTTTTATATGAGCCAGCATTTATATAGTACCTCTACAAGCTGCTGGAACCATTCTACAGCCTCTATTTTGAGTGTTATAGCCGCCAGCCTTTATATAGTAGCTCTACAAGCTGCTGGAACCATTCTACAGCCGTTATTTTGAGTGTTATAGCCGTCATCTTTAATATAGTAGCTATACAAGCTGCTGGAACCATTCTACAGCCGTAATTTTGAGTTTTATATGAGCCAGCATTTATATAGTACCTCTACAAGCTGCTGGAACCATTCTACAGCCTCTATTTTGAGTGTTATAGCCGCCAGCCTTTATATAGTAGCTCTACAAGCTGCTGGAACCATTCTACAGCCGTTATTTTGAGATTTATAGCAGCCAGCATTTATATAGTATCTCAACAAGCTGCTGGAACCATTCTACAAACACCATTTTGAGTGTTATAGCCGCCAGCCTTTATATAGTAGCTCTACAAGCTGCTGGAACCATTCTACAGCCGTTATTTTGAGTGTTATAGCCATCTTTAATATATTAGCTATACAAGCTGCTGGAACCATTCTACAGCCGTAATTTTGAGTTTTATATGAGCCAGCATTTATATAGTACCTCTACAAGCTGCTGGAACCATTCTACAGCCTCATTTTGAGTGTTATAGCCGCCAGCTTTTATATAGCAGCTCTACAAGCTGCTGGAACCATTCTACAGCCATTATTTTGAGTTTTATAGCAGCCAGCATTTATATAGTATCTCAACAAGCTGCTGGAACCATTCTACAAACACCATTTTGAGTGTTATAACGGCCAGCATTTATATAGTAGCTATACAAGCTGCTGGAACCATTCTACAGCCGCCATTTTGAGTGTTATAGCAGCCAGCATTTACATAGTACCTCTACAAGCTGCTGGAACCATTCTACAGCCGTTATTTTGAGTTTTATATGAGCCAGCATATATATAGTACCTCTACAAGCTGCTGGAACCATTCTACAGCCTCTATTTTGAGTGTTATAGCCGCCAGCCTTTATATAGTAGCTCTACAAGCTGCTGGAACCATTCTACAGTCGTTATTTCGAGTTTTATAGCAGCCAGCATTTATTTAGTATCTCAACAAGCTGCTGGAACCATTCTACAAACACCATTTTGAGTGTTATAACGGCCAGAATTTATATAGTATCTCAACAAGCTGCTGGAACCATTCTACAGCCTCCACTTTGATTGTTATAGCCGCCAGCCTTTGTAAAGTAGCTCTGCAAGGTACTGGAACCATTCTACAGCCGCCATTTTGAGTGTTATAGCAGTCAGCATTTATATAGTACCTCTACAAGCTGCTGGAACCATTCTACATCCGCCATTTTGAGTTTTATAGCGGCCAGCCAGTATATAGTAGCTCTACAAGCTGCTGGAACCATTCTACAGCCGTTATTTTGAGTGGTATAGCCGTCATCTTTAATATAGTAGCTATACAAGCTGCTGGAACCATTCTACAGCCGTAATTTTGAGTTTTATATGAGCCAGCATTTATATAGTACCTTTACAAGCTTCTGGAAACATTCTACAGCCTTTATTTTGAGTGTTATAGCCGCCAGCCTTTATATAGTAAGTCTACAAGCTGCTGGAACCATTCTACAGCATCCATTTTGAGAGTTATAGCCGCCAGCTTTATATAGTAGCCCTACAAGCTGCTGGAACCATTCTACAGCCATCATTTTAAGTGTTATAGCCGTCATCTTTAATAGAGTAGCTCTACAAGCTGCTGGAACCATTCTACGGCATCCATTTTGAGTGTTATATCCGCCAGCATTTATATAGTAAATCTACAAGCTCCTGGAACCATTCTACAGCCGTTATTTTGAGTTTTATAGCAGCCGGCATTTATATAGTACCGCTACAAGTTGCTGGAACCATTCTACAGCCTCTATTTTGAGCGTTATAGCCGCCAGCCTTTATATAGTAGCTCTACAAGCTGCTGGAACCATTCTACAGCCATCCATTTTGAGTGTTATAGCCGCCAGCCTTTTGTATAGTAACTCTAGAAGCTACTGGAACCATTCTACAGCCGCCATTTTGAGTGTTATAGCAGTCAGCATTTATATAGTACCTCAACAAGCTGCGGGAACCATTCTATAGCCGCCATTTTGAGTTTTATAGCGGCCAGCCTTTATATAGTACCTCAACAAGCTGCTGGAACCATTCTACAGCCGCCATTTTGAGTTTTATAGCGGCCAGCCTGTATATAGTAGCTCTGCAAGATGCTGGAACCATTTTACAGTCGTTATTTTGAGTGTTATAGCCACCAGCCTGTATATAGTAGCTCTGCAAGATGCTGGAACCATTTTACAGCCGCTTTTTTGAGTGTTATAGCCGTCATCTTTAATATAGTAGCTATACAAGCTGCTGGAACCATTTTACAGCCGTTATTTTGAGTTTTATATGCGCCAGCATTTATATAGTAGCTCTACAAGCTGCTGGAACCATTCTACAGCCTCATTTTGAGCATTATAGCCGCCAGCCTTTAAATAGTAGCTCTACAAGCTGCTGGATTATTTTGAGTGTTATAGCCGTCATCTTTAATATAGTAGCTATACAAGCTGCTGGAACCTTTCTACAGCCGCCATTTCGAGCGGTAAAGCAGCCAGCATTTATATAGTAGCTCTACTAGCTGCTGGAACCATTCTACAGCCGCCATTTTGAGTGTTATAGCCGCCAGCCAGTATATAGTAGCTCTACAAGCTGCTGGAACCATTCTACAGCCGCCATTTTGAGTGTTATAGCCGCAAGCCAGTATATAGTAGCTCTACAAGCTGCTGGAACCATTCTACAGCCGTTATTTTGAGTGTTATAGCCGTCATCTTTAATATAGTAGCTATACAAGCTGCTGGAACCATTTTACAGCCGTTATTTTGAGTTTTATATGAGCCAGCATTTATATAGTACCTCTACAAGCTGCTGAAACCATTCTACAGCCTCATTTTGAGTGTTATAGCCGCCAGCTTTTATATAGTAGCTCTACAAGCTGCAGGAACCATTCTACAGCCATTATTTTGAGTTTTATAGGAGCCAGCATTTATATAGTATCTCAACAAGCTGCTGGAACCATTCTACAAACACCATTTTGAGTGTTATAACGGCCAGCATCTATATAGCAGCTATACAAGCTGCTGGAACCGGCCAGCCAGTATATAGTAGCCTCGGCATTTAGCCGTTTTTAGTTTTAGCCGTTCTTTTTGTCTTCTGCTTTATTTTTATATAGCTCTACAAAGCTCTGGAACCATTCTACAGCCGTTATTTTGAGTGTTATAGCCGTCATCTTTAATATAGTAGCTATAAAGCTGCGGAACCATTCTACAATCGTAATTTTGAGTTTTATATGAGCCAGCATTTATATACTACCTTTTTTTACACTTGGAAACATTCTACAGCCTCCACTGAGTGTTATAGCCGCCAGCCTTTGTAAAGTAGCTCTGCAAGCTACTGAAACCATTCTACAGCCGCCATTTTGAGTGTTATAGCAGTCAGCCTTTGTAGAGTAGCTCTGCAAGCTGCTGGAACCATTCTACAGCCGCCATTTTGAGTGTTATAGCCGCAAGCCAGTATATAGTAGCTCTACAAGCTGCTGGAACCATTCTACAGCCGTTATTTTGAGTGTTATAGCCGTCATCTTTAATATAGTAGCTATACAAGCTGCTGGAACCATTTTACAGCCGTTATTTTGAGTTTTATATGCGCCAGCATTTATATAGTACCTCTACAAGCTGCTGGAACCATTCTACATCCGCCATTTTGAGTTTTATAGCCAGCTTATTTACAGCCAGTTATAGTAGCTCTACAAGCTGCTTTGCTGGAACCATTCTACAGCCGTTATTTTGAGTGTTCTAGCCGCCAGCCTTTGTAGAGTAGCTCTGCAAGCTGCTGGAACCATTCTACAGCCGCCATTTTGAGTGTTATAGCCGCAAGCCAGTATATAGTAGCTCTACAAGCTGCTGGAACCATTCTACAGCCGTTATTTTGAGTGTTATAGCCGTCATCTTTAATATAGTAGCTATACAAGCTGCTGGAACCATTTTACAGCCGTTATTTTGAGTTTTATATGCGCCAGCATTTATATAGTACCTCTACAAGCTGCTGGAACCATTCTACAGCCTCATTTTGAGTGTTATAGCCGCCAGCCTTTAAATAGTAGCTCTACAAGCTGCTGGATTATTTTGAGTGTTATAGCCGTCATCTTTAATATAGTAGCTATACAAGCTGCTGGAACCTTTCTACAGCCTCCAATTTGAGTGTTATAGCAGCCAGCATTTATATAGTACCTCTACAAGCTGCTGGAACCATTCTACAGCCGTTATTTTGAGTGTTATAGCCGTCATCTTTAATATAGTAGCTATACAAGTTGCTGGAACCATTTTACAGCCGTTATTTTGAGTTTTAAATGAGCTAGCATTTATATAGTACCTCTACAAGCTGCTGGAACCATTCTACAGCCTCATTTTGAGTGTTATAGCCGCCAGCTTTTATATAGTAGCTCTACAAGCTGCTGTAACCATTCTACAGCCATTATTTTGAGTTTTATAGCCGCCAGCCTTTATATAGTATCTCAACAAACTGCTGGAACCATTCTACAAACACCATTTTGAGTGTTATAACGGCCAGCATTTATATAGCAGCTATACAAGCTGCTGGAACCATTCTACAGCCGCCATTTTGAGTGTTTTAGCAGCCAGCATTTACATAGTACCTCTACAAGCTGCTGGAACCATTCTACAGCCGTTATTTTGAGTTTTATAGCAGCCAGCATTTATATAGTATCTCAACAAGCTGCTGGAACCATTCTACAAAAACCATTTTGAGTGTTATAACGGCCAGCATTTATATAGTATCTCAACAAGCTGCTGGAACCATTCTACAGCCTCCACTTTGAGTGTTATAGCAGTCAGCATTTATACAGTACCTCTACAAGCTGCTGGAACCATTCTACATCCGCCATTTTGAGTTTTATAGCGGCCAGCCAGTATATAGTAGCTCTACAAGCTGCTGGAACCATTTTACAGCCGTTATTTTGAGTGTTATAGCAGTCAGCATTTATATAGTACCTCTACAAGCTGCTGGAACCATTCTACATCCGCCATTTTGAGTTTTATAGCGGCCAGCCAGTATATAGTATCTCTACAAGCTGCTGGAACCATTCTACAGCCGTTATTTTGAGTGTTATAGCCGTCATCTTTAATATAGTAGCTATACAAGCTGCTGGAACCATTCTACAGCCGTTATTTTGAGTGTTATAGCCGTCATCTTTAATATAGTAGCTATACAAGCTGCTGGAACCATTCTACAGCCGTAATTTTGAGTTTTATATGAGCCAGCATTTATATAGTACCTTTACAAGCTTCGGGAAACATTCTACAGCCTTTATTTTGAGTGTTATAGCCGCCAGCCTTTATATAGTAGCTCTACAAGCTGCTGGAACCATTCTACAGCCGTTATTTTGAGTTTTATAGCAGCCAGCATTTATATAGTATCTCAACAAGCTGCTGGAACCATTCTACAAACACCATTTTGAGTGTTATAGCCGCCAGCCTTTATATAGTAGCTCTACAAGCTGCTGGAACCATTCTACAGCCGTTATTTTGAGTGTTATAGCCGTCATCTTTAATATAGTAGCTATACAAGCTGTTGGAACCATTCTACAGCCGTAATTTTGAGTTTTATATGAGCCAGCATTTATATAGTACCTCTACAAGCTGCTGGAACCATTCTACAGCCTCTATTTTGAGTGTTATAGCCGCCAGCCTTTATATAGTAGCTCTACAAGCTGCTGGAACCATTCTACAGCCATCCATTTTGAGTGTTATAGCCGCCAGCCTTTTGTATAGTAACTCTAGAAGCTACTGGAACCATTCTACAGCCGACATTTTGAGTGTTATAGCAGTCAGCATTTATATAGTACCTCAACAAGCTGCGGGAACCATTCTATAGCCGCCATTTTGAGTTTTATAGCGGCCAGCCTTTATATAGTACCTCAACAAGCTGCTGGAACCATTCTACAGCCGCCATTTTGAGTTTTATAGGAGCCAGCCTGTATATAGTAGCTCTGCAAGATGCTGGAACCATTTTACAGCCGTTATTTTGAGTGTTATAGCCACCAGCCTGTATATAGTAGCTCTGCAAGATGCTGGAACCATTTTACAGCCGCTTTTTTGAGTGTTATAGCCGTCATCTTTAATATAGTAGCTATACAAGCTGCTGGAACCAATTTACAGCCGTTATTTTGAGTTTTATATGCGCCAGCATTTATATAGTACCTCTACAAGCTGCTGGAACCATTCTACAGCCTCATTTTGAATATTATAGCCGCCAGCCTTTTATATAGTAGCTCTACAAGCTGCTGGAACCTTTCTACAGCCCATTTTGAGTGTTATAGCAGCCAGCATTTATATAGTACCTCTACAAGCTGCTGGAACCATTCTACAGCCGCCATTTCGAGCGGTAAAGCAGCCAGCATTTATATAGTAGCTCTACTAGCTGCTGAACCATTCTACAGCCGCCATTTGAGTGTTATAGCCGCCAGCCATTATATAGTAGCTCTACAAGCTGCTGGAACCATTCTACAGCCGCCATTTTGAGTGTTATACGCCAGTATATAGTAGCTCTACAAGCTGCTGGAACCATTCTACAGCCGTTATTTTGAGTGTTATAGCCGTCATCTTTAATATAGTAGCTATACAAGCTGATGGAACCATTTTACAGCCGTTATTTTGAGTTTTATATGAGCCAGCATTTATATAGTACCTCTACAAGCTGCTGAAACCATTCTACAGCCTCAATTTGAGTGTTATAGCCGCCAGCTTTTATATAGTAGCTCTACAAGCTGCTGGAACCATTCTACAGCCATTATTTTGAGTTTTATAGGAGCCAGCATTTATATAGTATCTCAACAAGCTGCTGGAACCATTCTACAAACACCATTTTGAGTGTTATAACGGCCAGCATCTATATAGTAGCTATACAAGCTGCTGGAACCATTCTACAGCCGTTATTTTGAGTGTTATAGCCGTCATCTTTAATATAGTAGCTATACAAGCTGCCGGAACCATTCTACAGCCGTAATTTTGAGTTTTATATGAGCCAGCATTTATATACTACCTTTACAAGCTTCTGGAAACATTCTACAGCCTCCACTTTGAGTGTTATAGCCGCCAGCCTTTGTAAAGTAGCTCTGCAAGCTACTGAAACCATTCTACAGCCGCCATTTTGAGTGTTATAGCAGTCAGCCTTTGTAGAGTAGCTCTGCAAGCTGCTGGAACCATTCTACAGCCGCCATTTTGAGTGTTATAGCCGCAAGCCAGTATATAGTAGCTCTACAAGCTGCTGGAACCATTCTACAGCCGTTATTTTGAGTGTTATAGCCGTCATCTTTAATATAGTAGCTATACAAGCTGCTGGAACCATTTTACAGCCGTTATTTTGAGTTTTATATGCGCCAGCATTTATATAGTACCTCTACAAGCTGCTGGAACCATTCTACATCCGCCATTTTGAGTTTTATAGCGGCCAGCCAGTGTATAGTAGCTCTACAAGCCGCTGGAACCATTCTACAGCCGTTATTTTGAGTGTTATAGCCGTCATCTTTAATATAGTAGCTATACAAGCTGCTGGAACCATTTTACAGCCTTTATTTTGAGTTTTATATGCAGCCAGCATTTATATAGTACCTCTACAAGCTGCTGGAACCATTCTACAGCCTCCATTTTGAGTGTTATAGCCGCCAGCCTTTAAATAGTAGCTCTACAAGCTGCTGGATTATTTACATTTTGAGTGTTATAGCCGTCATCTTTAATATAGTAGCTATACAAGCTGCTGGAACCTTTCTACAGCCTCCATTTTGAGTGTTATAGCTGCAGCCTGTATATAGTACCTCTACAAGCTGCTGGAACCATTCTACAGCCGTTATTTTGAGTGTTATAGCCGTCATCTTTAATATAGTAGCTATACAAGCTGCTGGAACCATTTGACAGCCGTTAATTTGAGTTTTATATGAGCTAGCATTTATATAGTACCTCTACAAGCTGCTGGAACCATTCTACAGCCTCATTTTGAGTGTTATAGCCGCCAGCTTTTATATAGTAGCTCTACAAGCTGCTGTAACCATTCTACAGCCATTATTTTGAGTTTTATAGCAGTCAGCATTTATATAGTATCTCAACAAACTGCTGGAACCATTCTACAAACACCATTTTGAGTGTTATAACGGCCAGCATTTATATAGCAGCTATACAAGCTGCTGGAACCATTCTACAGCCGCCATTTTGAGTGTTTTAGCAGCCAGCATTTACATAGTACCTCTACAAGCTGCTGGAACCATTCTACAGCCGTTATTTTGAGTTTTATAGCAGCCAGCATTTATATAGTATCTCAACAAGCTGCTGGAACCATTCTACAAACACCATTTTGAGTGTTATAACGGCCAGCATTTATATAGTATCTCAACAAGCTGCTGGAACCATTCTACAGCCTCCACTTTGAGTGTTATAGCAGTCAGCATTTATACAGTACCTCTACAAGCTGCTGGAACCATTCTACATCCGCCATTTTGAGTTTTATAGCGGCCAGCCAGTATATAGTAGCTCTACAAGCTGCTGGAACCATTTTACAGCCGTTATTTTGAGTGTTATAGCAGTCAGCATTTATATAGTACCTCTACAAGCTGCTGGAACCATTCTACATCCGCCATTTTGAGTTTTATAGCGGCCAGCCAGTATATAGTAGCTCTACAAGCTGCTGGAACCATTCTACAGCCGTTATTTTGAGTGTTATAGCCGTCATCTTTAATATAGTAGCTATACAAGCTGCTGGAACCATTCTACAGCCGTTATTTTGAGTGTTATAGCCGTCATCTTTAATATAGTAGCTATACAAGCTGCTGGAACCATTCTACAGCCGTAATTTTGAGTTTTATATGAGCCAGCATTTATATAGTACCTCTACAAGCTGCTGGAACCATTCTACAGCCTCTATTTTGAGTGTTATAGCCGCCAGCCTTTATATAGTAGCTCTACAAGCTGCTGGAACCATTCTACAGCCGTTAATTTGAGTTTTATAGCAGCCAGCATTTATATAGTATCTCAACAAGCTGCTGGAACCATTCTACAAACACCATTTTGAGTGTTATAGCCGCCAGCCTTTATATAGTAGCTCTACAAGCTGCTGGAACCATTCTACAGCCGTTATTTTGAGTGTTATAGCCGCCAGCTTTTATATAGTAGCTCTACAAGCTGCTGGAACCATTCAACAGCCGTAATTTTGAGTTTTATATGAGCCAGCATTTATATAGTACCTCTACAAGCTGCTGGAACCATTCTACAGCCGTAATTTTGAGTTTTATATGAGCCAGCATTTATATAGTACCCCATGCTGCTGGAACCATTCTACAGCCTCATTTTGAGTGTTATAGCCGCCAGCTTTTATATAGCAGCTAAACAAGCTGCTGGAACCATTCTACAGCCGCATTTTGAGCTTTTATATGAGCCAGCATTTATATAGTACCTCTACAAGCTGCTGGAACCATTCTACAGCCTCATTTTGAGTGTTATAGCCGCCAGCTTTTATATAGTACCTCTACAAGCTGCTGGAACCATTCTACAGCCTCCTCATTTTGAGTGTTATAGCCGCCAGCCTTTATATAGGCTCTGCAAGCTACTGGAATCATTCTACAGCCTCTATTTTGAGTGTTATAGCCGCCAGCATTTATATAGTATCTCAACAAGCTGCTGGAACTATTCTACAAACACCATTTTGAGTGTTATAGCCGCCAGCCTTTATATAGTAGCTCTACAACCTGCTGGAACAATTCTACAGCCGTTATTTTGAGTGTTATAGCCGTCATCCTTAATATAGTAGCTATACAAGCTGCTGGAACCATTCTACAGCCGTAATTTTGAGTTTTATATGAGCCAGCAATTATATAGTACCTCTACAAGCTGCTGGAACCATTCTACAGCCTCATTTTGAGTGTTATAGCCGCCAGCTTTGATATAGCAGCTCTACAAGCTGCTGGAACCATTCTACAGCCATTATTTTGAGTTTTATAGCAGCCAGCATTTATATAGTATCTCAACAAGCTGCTGGAACCATTCTACAAACACCATTTTGAGTGTTATAACGGCCAGCATTTATATAGAACTAAAAGCGGACATAAAAACCGCCTTTTTGAAGTATAGCAGCCAGCATTTACATAGTACCTCTACAAGCTGCTGGAACCATTCTACAGCCGTTATTTTGAGTTTTATATGAGCCAGCATTTATAGAGTACCTCTACAAGCTACAAGGAACCATTCTACAGCCTCTATTTTGAGTGTTATAGCCGCCAGCCTTTATATAGTAGCTCTACAAGCTGCTGGAACCATTCCCTCTATGTTTTCTGAGTTTTATAGCAGCCAGCATTTATATAGTATCTCAACAAGCTGCTGGAACCATTCTACAAACATCATTTCGAGTGTTATAACGGCCAGAATTTATATAGTATCTCAACAAGCTGCTGGAACCATTCTACAGCCTCCACTTTGATTGTTATAGCTGCCAGCCTTTTTAAAGTAGCTCTGCAAGGTACTGGAACCATTCCTACAGCCGCCATTTTGAGTGTTATAGCAGTCAGCATTTATATAGTACCTCTACAAGCTGCTGGAACCATTCTACATCCGCCATTTTGAGTTTTATAGCGGCCAGCCAGTATGTAGTAGCTCTACAAGCTGCTGGAACCATTCTACAGCCGTTATTTTGAGTGTTATAGCCGTCATCTTTAATATAGTAGCTATACAAGCTGCTGGAACCATTCTACAGCCGTAATTTTGAGTTTTATATGAGCCAGCATTTATATAGTACCTTTACAAGCACCTGGAAACATTCTACAGCCTTTATTTTGAGTGTTATAGCCGCCAGCCTTTATATAGAAGTCTACAAGCTGCTGGAACCATTCTACAGCATCCATTTTGAGAGTTATAGCTGCCAGCTTTTATATAGTAGCTGCTGGAACCATTCTACAGCCTCCATTTGAGTGTTATAGCCGTCATCTTTAATAGAGTAGCCTCTAAGCTTCTAGCTTGGAACCATTCTACGGCATCCATTTTGAGTGTTATATCCGCCAGCATTTATATAGTAAATCTACAAGCTGCTGGAACCATTCTACAGCCTCCACTTTGAGTGTTATAGCAGTCAGCATTTATACAGTACCTCTACAAGCTGCTGGAACCATTCTACATCCGCCATTTTGAGTTTTATAGCGGCCAGCCAGGGTATAGTAGCTCTACAAGCTGCTGGAACCATTTTACAGCCGTTATTTTGAGTGTTATAGCAGTCAGCATTTATATAGTACCTCTACAAGCTGCTGGAACCATTCTACATCCGCCATTTTGAGTTTTATAGCGGCCAGCCAGTATATAGTAGCTCTACAAGGAACTGCTGGAACCATTCTACAGCCGTTATTTTGAGTGTTATAGCCGTCATCTTTAATATAGTAGCTATACAAGCTGCTGGAACCATTCTACAGCCGTTATTTTGAGTTTTTATATGAGCCAGCATTTATATAGTACCTCTACAAGCTGCTGGAACCATTCTACAGCCTCTATTTTGAGTGTTATAGCCGCTAGCCTTTATATAGTAGCTCTACAAGCTGCTGGAACCATTCTACAGCCGTCATTTGAGTTTTATAGCAGCCAGCATTTATATAGTATCTCAACAAGCTGCTGGAACCATTCTACAAACACCATTTTGAACCAGCCTTTATATAGTAGCTCTACAAGTTGCTGGAACCATTACAGCCGTTTTTTGAGTGTTATAGCCGTCATCTTTAATATAGTAGCTATACAAGCTGTTGGAACCATTCTACAGCCGTAATTTTGAGTTTTATAAGCCAAAAGCCATTATATAGTACCTCTACAAGCTGCTGGAACCATTCTACAGCCTCTATTTTGAGTGTTATAGCCGCCAGCCTTTATATAGTAGTTTACAAGCTGCTGGAACCATTCTACAGCCGTTATTTTGAGTTTTATAGCAGCCAGCATTTATATATATCTCTACAAGCTGCTGGGAACCATTCCACAAACACCATTTTGAGTGTTATAGCCGCCAGCCTTTATATAGTAGCTCTACAAGCTGCTGGAACCATTCTACAGCCGTTATTTTGAGTGTTATAGCCGTCATCTTTAATATAGTAGCTATACAAGCTGCTGGAACCATTCTACAGCCGTAATTTTGAGTTTTATAGGAGTCAGCATTTATATAGTACCTCTACAAGCTGCTGGAACCATTCCACAGCCTCATTTTGAGTGTTATAGCCGTCAGCTTTAATATAGTAGCTATACAAGCTGCTGGAACCATTCTACAGCCTTCTATTTTGAGTGTTATAGCCGCCAGCCTTTATATAGCAGCTCTGCAAGCTACTGGAACCATTCTACAGCCTCTATTTTGAGTGTTATAGCCGCCAGCATTTATATAGTATCTCAACAAGCTGCTGGAACCATTCTACAGC
>JAECXG010000239.1:0-19603 GCA_018152135.1 Drosophila paulistorum | reverse complement strand
AATCGACTAGACCAAAGCTTCCATTTGCTGAAGAGGCGTCATCTCTTGGAGAATCTCGGGAAGTAGCCATAAGAAGATTCATGTCGTTAGAGAGGCGAAATGAACCCTGACATAAAAAGGAGTATGTAAAATTTATGTCAGAATATGAACAGCTTAAGACATATGAAGCTGCAAGTAATGGTAGAACAAATTCCCAAGAACCATTACTTGCTTATACCGCATCATTGTGGTAATTAAACCAGAAAGTACCACCACCAAGCTAAGAGTGGTATTTGATGGACCATGCAAAACGTCATCAGGAAAATCACTGAACGACATTTTATATCCTGGACCAGTTGTACAGAGTCAACTCTTCTCAATTCTTCTGGTGGTTCAGGGGACACAAATATGTGTTCACGGCAGACATTGAAAATGTATCGTCAAGTTTGGATAAACCCTGCCGATCAATTCAATCAGATGATGGGTGGAGAGGATCCAAGTCAAGAACTAAAGTTTTATCGTTTAAAAACGGTAACTTATGGAACCACGTCAGCCCCATATTTAGCAAGACGAAGTGTCTGGAATATTTGGCACTGAAAACATTGAGAAATTGTCGTCTGGAGCATCAGCATTAAAAAATGACTTTCATGTTGATGATTGTCTCACAGGAGCAGACAGTTTACCAGAAGCCCTGCAAATAAGACAAGAGCTTCTAGAAATCTTGAGACCTAAGGGTTTCAACTTACGAAAATGGTGTTCAAATAGCAGTCAACTTCTAAAGGAAATTCTAAGGGAAGATACGAAATATTGACATCAATCTCGGTGACACACTGGAACAAACAAGTGTCAAAACATTGGGAACTATATGGGCACCCAAAGAAGACCAATTATGTGGAAAGTCTGAGCATATAGCAAAAGGAATAACTTGATGAGTGGTGCTATCTGAAGTCGGTCAAATCTTTGATCCTCTAGGACTGTTCGCTCCGGTAGTGGTAAGAGCGAAAATGCTTCTTCAACATGTTGCTACTGAACGAATTGAGATGGATGGTGACCTACCGCCGTATTTGGAGAAGCAATGGGAAGCTTGACTGAGAGGATGTACAGGCACTAAAACCAGATGAAAATTCCAAGGCATATTTTTGATGGCAAGGTCCCCACTACAAAGGAATTGCATACACATTTGTTGATGCATCAGAAAAGGCGTATGGTGCGGCAGTCTATGTCCGATCAACCTATAAAAATGGCAAAATCTTCGGTCGATTGTTGTGCGCCAAGTCAAGAGTGGCTCCCCTGGGAAAAACAGACACTGCCCCGGCTGGAACTATGGCAGCTGTGACTTGAGCTGAACTCTCACGGATAGAGTTCGGACAGGATCTCCAATTCGGATCAGAAAGTGGGGAATCATTTCTCTGGTCAGACTCAACAGTGGTACTCTCTTGGATTAATTCACGGGCATCACATTTCCACACGTTTGTGGTTAATCGGTTGACAAAAATACACGCAGTATCAGCATCCCAATGGCGGCATGTGTCATCAGCGCTCAACGCAGCTGATGTTCTTATCTGAGGCATAAACAGTTCAGCTTTGAAGCACACATACATTATGGTTGTATGGACCACTATTTTTGGTATGGACCACAACGTGGCTGGCTTTCAGCACCATTTAAGCTTCAGAGCACACGATGGATACCGCTGAGAAGAAAAAACCAAGGTATTCAGCATGGTGACTGACACGGCAAACAACAAGAGGGAATGGATATATACGGTAAATCCACAGAAATTCGTTTTACCGGCTACAGCGAATGAGTGGCGTATGTGCTACGGTTTCGGTCACAAGCAGAACAGGAAACCAACGGCTCAGTTAGAGGTGGAAGAGTTGGACCAAGCACGGAGAGGATCATTAAGCAAATTCAAGAAACAGGATTTGCATATGAATTGATGGCAATTTAAAGAAACGACCTGATCAACCGCCAGATCGCAAAAGCACAGTGGCAACATTGCCACTAATACTCGGATGAAGATTCAATCATACGAGTAGCAACTAGGCTACAACAAGCACCAGTATCAACGGAAACAAGGAATCCATATCTCTTGCCGTATAATGATCCGGTGGTAAAATGATGCTATGAAAACTTCATGAAGAGAATCTTCATTGTGGACATGAGGCACTACGCGGAATAGCTCGGCAACAGTACCATATCATTAAGGTGAAAACCGATGGTCCGGAATGTGATCCAGGGCTGCGTAGTATGCACCAAGTACCGGCCTCAGTTCTTTAAACAGGTCATGGGCGACTTACCTGAGCATCAAGTATCTCAGAATAGACCCTTCGGTCAATGCCGGAGTAGACTATTGTGGACCATTCTGGATCCAGCCATAAGGTTCGAGGAAAACGTCCCGACAAAGCCTACATTGCAGTATTTGTATGCTTAAAACCAAGGCAGTACACTTGGAGTTGGTCGGAGACCTGTCCACCTCCTCATTTGTGGGCGCGCTTCACGCTTTTTATTGGGCGCAGAGGAAGATGCCAGACATTATATTGCGATAATGCAACAAACTTTGTTGAGCAAACAACCAACTTCAAGGAACTGACCGATACAATACACTCAGAAACGGCAGCAGGTACAATCAAGGAATTTTGCAATCAAAAAGGAGTGCAATTTAAGTTCATACCACCACGGTCTCCACATTTCGGAGGATTATGGGAAGCTGCGGTAAAGTCCGCTAAGCATTTACTATTAAAAGGAAACGTATCGACAGCAAACTTAACGTCTGAACAACTGTCTACTACATTGTCAATGTTGAAGCAGTGCTGACTTTCTCGTCCGTTAACGCCAAACTCAGACGATCCCAACGACTTAACAGCTTCTAACCCCAGGCCACTCATTGATTGGAGAACCATTAGTAGCCCAACCAGATGCAGAGCCAATAACACAGCGATCGATTCCAGAGCAATGGAATTAGTGCAACGGCTTAAGCATACATTCTGGACGCAATGGTCTCAAGAGTACCTACAAGAATTGCAGGGCACATCCAAGTGGAAAAACCATATAATAATGTCAAAGAAGGCATGATGGTAATTTAAAGGATGATAATGTGCCAATTTTGCAATGGCCAATTGGACGAATTGTTAAAATTATGTCCAGGCCTGATGGATACGTCCGCGTGGTAGATGTTAAAAACAGCCAGAGGCACCTAAGCGCGGGCTATCCATAAATTGGCCCCCTTGCTTAGAGAGACAGCGACAAACGCAAAATCGAGGCAGATGACACAGAATCGAATCCCCAAAAGGACTCTGGTATCGAGGACAACGCAGAACCAAACCAAAAAGACGCGCTTATCGATCGGTCTGCCACCGTTGGCAATGACGATCTGCCTAATGCTGTTGTTATTGCCTATAGTGCATTTGCTCAAAGAACTAATATAACTCGATTCAACCCCAAACCAGGCATATACTATGAAAGTATCTGGCACAGGAAGGATGGCAACATCTGACTGGACTATTGCGGCATTCACGATCTCGAACCATATTGGGCCGACTTGAAGACATTTTCAGATGGAGTAGTAAAGGTTGGAGAAATATGTTGTTATCGAAGGAACGAGAGGCATGCACCGCAATGCAGAGGCACTTTGAGCATGTCAACTCAGAGCTACGGACAGGAAATGATCTCCTTCACATAGAACGCCAACGACGATCGCCTTTAGATATAATTGGGAACATTGCGAACGGCTTATTTGGTGTGCTGGGACTCACGTATGCAACAGAGATGTCAGACCATACGAAAAGTTAAATCAAAATGAAGAGTACTTATTGAACTTGCTTAGCAAAAATCAGACATCTGTAATTGATTCAACGATAAATATCATTAAGCGAGATGAAGCCACAATTGAAAATCAAGATGAAACTAATGGAACAACAAATGAACGACATGACATAGGTCCAGGACAATGCGGTAAAGGCATTGCAATGGTATATCACGTTAACTACTCAGATGACAGTTATTGCAGGGAATTTGCAACGAATTCAAACCGAAATTTCCCGAGTATTTACAGATGCCCATCATAGCAAAATAAGCCCGTTACTACTATCACCAGGCCAGCTTCGGGGAACATCTGAGCCAACTGAAGAGACATCTTCCCGTTTGGTTTGGATTTGCCAGTCTCCAGATAACGACCCGTCTTGCAAATTATATGGCTTTAATGAAAGCACAAGGCACAATCGCAAACAATCATGTGATATTTAAGGGTCACATTTCCATTAGTGGCAAACAAGCAGGCAAAGTAACTGTATAACCTGTGTGCCCATTCCAGTAGACTGGAACTCATGGGATTGTAATCATGAACATTAAAATTCCCATCATTGCTGTCAACAAGAAACAGAATCAATACATTGGGCTCTCAAGAGCCGATTTGGAACAATGCCAGTCAGCTCAACAACGAGCAATATCCTTGTTTTGGATAAACAGACGACGTTCTCGGGCCAATAGCAACTGTGAGTTCCAGCTATTCAAACACAAAATCATCAACTTGCCAAATACAACAACACAAACAGATCATTCGTGGTACGACATGTATCAAAAAAATCAGTGGATTTTGCCACCATTAGACCAATTGAACTCGCAGTGACCAGAAACAGATAATATACAAGGTGTCACTATTAAGAAGACTGTACTCTAGACCCTTGACGTTGACAGGCTAGGAGTGCTGCTATACAAATAACAGGTCACCGTATAACGACGACAGACAATAACAGAAATTAGATACGTCCGATTTGGCAATCTTCAGCATTGGCCCACAAAAGTAGCGCCAACAACAACATACTTACAAAGATGCAGCTGGGTTACGACGAACTAAGCAACATCTACAGAAAACTGGAAACTAAGCAAAACTGGAAATTGCCAGAAGACCCGAGAAATAGCCAGCTCACCAAAAGTTATAGTCTCCTACGTAGCGTTAACAATGTTTATTGGTTCTTGTGATGGTATATGGAACAAAAAGATGCTCATAACACCCAAGACACAATGGTCCAGAGCAGACAAACCGTGAGGATCGTCAATCCCATACCGACTCCTGCTGTAGTAAGCCCAGCCCCCAGCAATTTTGCGGTCAACGTTGGATAACGCTTTGAACAGGTGTTCAACGGCTGGGAGTATGTTGGTGGTTAGATTATATAAAATAAGAGAACATTAAGCCACTAATAATAGAAATGTATGTCAATGTTAAGTATGTAACCCAGATTATAGATATCGATGGCTCATCAGTCATAAGTAGATTCAGGTTTAGTCACGGTAAACAATAAAGACCTAGTTAATCAATAAAAACGTACTCTTTGCTGACCGCGTTAACACGATGTCGAACTATGCACTGGTGAGCCTGCTATTCTTGTACTATAAAAGAAATGCATTATTCTTAGTAAGATCAGATACCAATTGTAGCTACATCGGGTGAGCATCGCTGTGTCTTTGGCTGCCCATCTCTACCTTTGTAATCTCACTCCGAGGTCCACCCAATTTATGTGTTGGTTGCGACAACCTTTAGTCACTGGTTTCCGTGCTAGTGCCTATATATATATATAGAAATAAATAAACATTTAATAACTTCAAGAAACACTAACGTCTTTCATTGAACATAGTAGGATTTACAAGCTACTGGAACCATCTTCAGCCGTTCCATTTTGAGGTCTATAGCTTGAAGGCCAGCCACTTTTATGTTATATAGGTCAGCTTTATACAGTAAGTTCTACAAGCTGCTGGAACCATTCTACAGCCGCCATTTTGAGACTTATAGCGGCTAGCTTTTATATAGAGTATATAAGCTGCTGGAACCATTCTACAGCCGTTATTTGAGTGTTATAGCAGTCAGCATTTACATAGTAGTTCTACAAGCTGCTGGAACCATTCTATATCCGCCATTTTGAGTGTTATAGCGGCCAGCCTTTATATAGTAGCAATACAAGCAGACGGGCCTAAAGAGCGAGCTGGAACCATTCTACAGCCGTTATTTGAGAGTTATAGCCGCTTATCCTTAATATAGTAGCTATACAAGCTGCTGGAACCATTCTACAGCCGTTAATTTTGAGTGTCATATGCGTCAGCATTTATATAGTAGCTCTACAAGCTGCTGGAACCATTCTACAGCCCCTATTTTGAGTGTTATAGCCGCCAGCCTTATATAGTAGCTATACAAGCTGCTGGAACCATTCTACAGCCGCCATTTTGAGTGTCATAGCCGCCAGCATTTATATAATAGCAATACAAGCTGCTGGAACCATTCTACAGACACCATTTTGAGAGTCATAGCCGCCAGCCTTTATACAAATAGTAGCTGCTGACAAGCAGGGAACATTCTGTAGCTTAATTTGGTAGGAGAGGCCGGCATTTTTACTGATAGTAGCTATACAAGCTGTTGGAACCATTCCACAGCCCGTAATTTGAGTTTTATATGAGCCAGCATTTATATATAAATTCTATTACAAGCTGCTGGAACCATTCTACAGCCTCTATTTTGAGTGTTATAGCAACAACTCCCTACAAGCTGCTGGAACCATTCTACAGCCATTTTGAGTGTTGAGCGTTCTTTTATATAAGCTTTAGCTGCTAGAACCATAAGCTCTGGAACCAGATCGCCCTAGCCGCCGGTACCATTCCCACAGCTGTTATAGCTGCCAGTAGTACCTATACAAGCTGGCTGGAACCATTCTACAGCCTCTATTTTGAGTGTTATAGCCGCCAGCCTTTATATAGCAGCCCTGCAAGCTACTGGAACCATTCTACAGCCCCTATTTTGAGTGTTATAGCCGCCAGCATTTATATAGTATCTCAACAAGCTGCTGGAACCATTCCACAAACACCATTTTGAGTGTTATAGCCGCCAGCCTTATATAGTAGCTCTACAACCTGTTGGAACCCTTCTACAGGCCGTTATTTTGAGTGTTATAGCCGTCATCTTTAATATAGTAGCTATACAAGCTGCTGGAACCATTCTACAGCCGTAATTTTGAGTTTTATAAGGAGCTCAGCAATTATATAGTACCTCTACAAGCTGCTGGAACCATTCTACAGCCTCATTTTGAGTGTTATAGCTGCCCTCTTTTATATAGCAGCTCTACAAGCTGCTGGAACCATTCTACCAGCCATTATTTTGAGTTTTATAGCAGCCATATTATATAGTATCTCAACAAGCTGCTGGAACCATTCTATAAACACCATTTTGAGTGTTATAACGGCCAGCATTTATATAGCAGCTATACAAGCCAGGAACCATCTTTATGGGGCAACATATAGCAGCCAGCATTTATATAGCACCTCTACAAGCTGCTGGAACCATTCTAACAGCCGTTATTGAGTTTTTTATATGAGCCAGCATTTATATAGTACCTCCTACAAAGCTGCTGGAACCATTCTACAGCCTCTATTTTGAGTGTTATAGCCGCCAGCTTATATAGTAGCTCTATAGCTGCTGGAAACCATTCTACAGCCAAGTTATTTGTTTTATAGCAGCCAGCTTTATATAATATCTCACAAGCTGCTGGAACCATTCTACAAACACCATTTTGAGTGTTATAACGGCCAGAATTTATATAGTATCCCAACAAGCTGCTGGAACCATTCTACAGCCTCCACTTTGATTGTTATAGCCGCCAGCCTTTTATAGTAGCTCTGGGTAAGTTAAGGAACCATTCTACAGCCGCTATTTTGAGTGTTATAGCAGTCAGCATTTATATAGTTACCTCTACAAGCTGTTAGAACCATTTTGCATCCGCCATTTTGAGTTTTATAGCCGCCAGCCATTAAGGTAGTAGCTCTCACAAGCTGCTGGAACCATTCTCACAGCCGTTATTTTGAGTGTTATAGCTGTCATCCTTGATATAGTAGCTATACAAGCTGCTGGAACCATTCCCACAGCCGTAATTGAGTTTTATATGAGCCACATTTATATAGCACCTTTTGCAAGCATCTGGAAACATTCTACAGCCTTTATTTTGAGTGTTATAGCCGTCAGCCTTTTATATAAGTCTACAAGCTGCTGGAACCATTCTACAGCATCCATTTGAGAGTTATAGCCGCCAGCTTTATATAGTAGCTCACAAGCTGCTGGAACCATTCTACAGTCTCCATTTTGAGTGCTATACGCCCTTAGCCAGAAGTAGCTCTACAAGCTGCTGGAACCACTTAATGGCATCCATTTTGAGTGTTATATCCGCCAGCATTTATATAGTAGAAATTCACAAGCTGCTGGAACCATTCTACAGCCTCCACTTTGAGTGTTATAGCCGTCAGCCTTTATAGCAGGACTCTAAGAAGCTGCTGGAACCATTCTACAGCCGCCATTTTGAGTTTTATAGCGTGGCCAGCCTTTATATAGTACCTCCATACAAGCTGCTGGAACCATTCTACAGCCGTTATTTTGAGTTATAGCGGTCAGCCTTTATATAGTAGCTCAACAAGCTGCTGGAACCATTCAACCGCCATTTTGAGTTTTATAGTGGCCAGCCAGTATATAGTAGCTCTACAAGCTGCTGGAAACCATTCTACAGCCGTTATTTTGAGTGTTATAGTCAGCTTTAATATAGTAGCCATAAGCTTGCTGGAACCATTCTTACAGTCGTTATTTTATAGCCGTCATCCTAATATAGTAGCTATACAAGCTGCTGGAACCATTCTACAAGCCGTAATTTTGAGTGTTATATGAGCCAGCTTTTATATAGCACCTCTACAAGCTGCTGGAAAACCATTCTACAGCCTCTTTTTGAGTGTTATAGCCGCCAGCCTTATATAGTAGCTCTGCTAAGCTGCTGGAACCATTCTACAGCCGTTATTTTTGAGTTTTATAGCAGCCAGCATTTATATAGTAGCTCAACAAGCTGCTGGAACCATTCTACATAAACACCATTTTGAGTGTTATAGCCGCCAGCCTTTATATATAGTAGCTTCACAAGCTGCTGAACCATTCTACAGCCGTTATTTTGAGTGTTATAGCTGTCATCTTTTAATATAGTAGCTATACAAGCTGCTGGAACCATTCTATAACAGTTATTTTTGAGTCCTATATGAGCCAGCATTTATATAGTACCCCTACAAGCTGCTGGAACCATTCTACAGCCTTTATTTTGAGTGTTATAGCTGCCAGCTTCTATATAGTAGCTCTACAAGCTGCTGGAACCATTCTGACAGCCGTTATACCACTAACATTAAATTTTGAGTTTTATAGCAGCCAGCATTTATATAACAGTATCCCAAACTGTTGGAACCATTCCACAAACACCATTTTGAGTGTTATAGCCGCCAGCTTTATATAGTAGCTCTACAAGCTGCTGGAACCATTCTACAGCCGTTATTTTGAGGTTATAGCCGTCATCTTTAATATAGTAGCTGTCATACAAGCCGCTGGAACCATTCTACACAACCCGATTTTGAGTTTATAGAGCCAGTATTTATAGTACCCCTCTGTCAAGCTGCTGGAACCATCTCCTCACAGCCCCATTTTGAGTGTTATAGCCAGCTTTTATATAGCACCTCTACAAGAACTGCTGGAACCATTCTACAGCCTCTTATTTTGAGTGCATATAGCCGCCAGCCTTTATATAGCAGCTCTGCAAGCTACTGGGAACCATTCTACAGCCTCCTATTTTGAGTGTTATAGCCGCCAGCATTTATAGTACTCTCAACAAGCTGCTGGAACTATTCTTACAAAACACCATTTTGAAGTGTTATAGCCAGTCAGCCTTTATATAGTAGCTTCTACCACAACCTGCTGGAACAATTCTACAGCCGTTATTTTGAGTGTTATAGTCATCTTTTATATATAGTAGCTTATACAAATGCTGGAACCATTCTACAGCCGTAATTTTGAGTTTTATATGAGCCAGCAATTATATAGTACCTCTACAAGCTGCTGGAACCATTCTACAGCCTCATTTTGAGTGTTATAGCCGCCAGCTTTTATATAGCAGCTCTACTAGCTGCTGGAACCAATCTACAGCCATTATTTTGAGTTTTATAGCAGCCAGCATTTATATAGTATCCAACAAGCTGCTGGAAACCATTCTACAACCACTATTTTGAGTGTTATAACGGCCAGCATTTATAGCAGCTATACAAGCTGCTGGAACCATTCTACAGCCCTTTTGAGTGTTATAGCCGCCAGCATTTATATAGTACCTCTACAAGCTGCTGGAACCATTCTACAGCCGTTATTTTGAGTTTTATAGGAGCCAGCATTTAGTACCTCTACAAGCTGCTGGAACCATCTTCACAGCCCCTATTTTGAGTGTTATAGCCGCCAGCCTTTATATAGTAGCTCTACAAGCTGCTGGAACCATTCTACAGCCGTTATTTCCTGAGTTTTATAGCAGCCAGCATTTATATATTCAACAAGCTGCTGGAACCATTCTACAACCACCATTTTGAGTGTTATAACGGCCAGCATTTATATAGTAGCTCAACAAGCTGCTGGAACCATTCTACAGCCTCCACTTTGATTGTTATAGCCGCCAGCCTTTTATAGTAGCTCTGCTAGGTACTGGAACCATTCTACAGCCGCCATTTGAGTGTTATAGCCGTCAGCATTTATATAGTACTACATGCTGGAACCATTCTACAGCCGCCATTTTGAGTTTTATAGCAGCAGCCAGTATAGTAGTTTTAAAAGCTGCTGGAACCATTCTTGCAGCCGTTATTTTGAGTGTTATAGCTGTCATCTTTAATATAGAAGCTATACATTGCTGGAACCATTCTACAATTCCCAATTTTGATGCTTAAGCCAGCCTTTATAAAAGCTTTACAAGCTATCTGGAACCATTCTACAGCCTTTATTTTGAGTGTTATACGTCAGCCTTTATATAGTAAGTCTACAAGGCTGCTGGAACCATTCTACAGCATCCATTTGAGAGTTATAGCCACAGCTTTATAGTAGCCCTGCTTTTGGAACCATTCACAGCCTCCATTTTGAGTGTTATAGCCGTTATTTTAAATAGACAGTTACACAAGTTGCTGGAACCATTCTACGGCATCCATTTTGAGTGTTATATCCGCCAGCATTTATATAGGTAATCCAAAGGCTGCTGGAACCATCCATTTTGAGTGTTATAGCCGCCATTTTGTAGTGTAGCTACTGGAACCATTCACAGCCTTTTGTATAGTAACTCTAACAAGCTGTGGAACCATTCTATAGCCGCCATTTTGAGTTTATAGCAGCCAGCATTTATATAGTACCTCAACAAGCTGTTGGAACCATTCTACAGCCGCCATTTTGAGTTTTAGTAGCTCCCAAGATGCTGGAACCATTTACAGCCGTTATTTCCGAGCAGTAGCCTCTCTCAAGATGCTGGAACCATTCTACAGCCGCTATTTGAGTGTTATAGCGGCCAGCCTTTTATATAAGTAGCTATACAAGCTGCTAAGAACCATTCTACTAGCCGCTATTTTGAGTGTTATAGCTGTCATCTTTAATATAGTAACATATGCAAGTTGCTGGAACCAATCTACAGCCGTTATTTTGAGTGCAGCCAGCCTTTATATAGTAGCTCACAACTGCTGGAACCATTCACAGCTATTTTGAATGTTATAGCCGCCAGCTTTTATATAGTAGCTTACAAGCTGCTGGAACCATTCTACAGCCGTTATTTTGAGTTTTTATAGAGCCAGCATTTATATAGTACCTCAACAAGCTGCTGGAACCATTTCTACAGCCTCATTTTGAGTGTTATAGCCGCCAGCCTTATATATAGCTCTACAAGCTGCTGGAACCATTCTACAGCTTCGTTTTTTGAGTATTAGCCGCCAGCATTTATAGTAACCTCAATGCTGCTGGAACCATTCTACAAACCACGTCAGCCTTTATATAACAGCTTACAAGCTGCTGGAACCCTAAAGCCATTCTACACCTTTTGAGTGTTATAACGCCAGCTTTATAAAAGAGTTTATAAAGCTGCTGGAACCATTCCAAAGCCGTAATTTGAGTTTTATAGCAGCCAGCATTTACATAGTACCTCTACAAGCTGCTGGAACCATTCTACAGCCGTTATTTTGAGTGTTCTAGCCGCCAGCCTTTATATAGTAGCTCTACAAGCTGCTGGAACCATCTCACAGCCGTTATTTTGAGTGTTATATAGCCGCCAGCCTTTATAGTAGCTCTACAAGCTACTGGAACCATTCTCCACACCGTTATTTTGAGTGTTATAGCTGCCATCTTATATAGCTCTACAAGCTACTGGAACCATTCTACAGCCGTTATTTTGAGTGTATATGCGCCAGCTTTTATATAGCTATCCAACTTGCTGGAACCATCTCTACAGCCCCCATTTTGAGTGTTATAGCCGCTAGATATAACAGCTTACAAGCTGCTGGATTATTTTTGAGTGTTATAGCCGTCATCTTTAATATAGTAGCACAAGCTGGAACCATTTCTACAGCCCATTTTGAGTGTTATAGCAGCCAGCCTTTATTACGCTGGAACCATTCCCACAGCCGTTACTGAGTGTTAAAGCCAGCTTTTATATAGTACCTCTACAAGCTGCTGGAAACCATTCTACAGCCGCTATTTTGAGTTTATGAGCGTCAGTATATAGTAGCTCTAATAAGCTGCTGGATCCATTCTCAGCCGTTATTTTGAGGTTATAGCCGTCAAATATAGCAGCTATACAAGCTGCTGGAACCATTCTGACAGCCTGTTATTTGGAGTTTTATATGCGCCAGCATTTATATAGTACCTTAACAAGCTGCTGGAACCATTCCCACAGCCTCTCTATTTGTGTGTTATAGCCGCCAGCCTTTAAATAGTAGCTCCATAACCTGCTGAACAATTCTACAGCCGTTATTTTGAGGCTGTCATCATCTTTAATATAGTAGCTATATACAAGCTGCTGGAACCATTCACAGCTAATTTGGTTTTGAGCCTCTTACAGCAGCTAGAAACATCTGCTGAACCATTCCAGCCGCCATTTTTGAGTGCTATAGCCGCCAGCTTTTATATAGCAGCTCTACTAGCTGGAACCATTCTACAGCTGCCATTTTGAGTGCTATAGCCGCCAGTCATTATATAGTAATCTCTACAAGCTGCTGGAACCATTCACAGCCACCATTTTGAGTGTTATAGTCGGCCAGCCTTTATATAGTAGCTCTAATAAGCTGCTGGAACCATTCTACAGCCGCTATTTTGAGTGGTAACTGCCACCTTTATATAGTAGCTAAAGGTGCTGGAACCATTCTACAGCCGTTATTTTGAGTTTTATGAGCCAGCATTTACATAAAACTTTAAAAACACAGCACTCATTTTGCATTGTTATAGCTCGCCAGCCTTTATATAGTAGCTCCAAGCTGCTGGAACCATTCTACACGTTATTTTGAGTTTCAGAGCAGCCAGCATTTATATAGTATCTCAACAAGCTGTTGGAACCATTCTACAAACACCATTTTTGAGTGTTATAACGGACAGCATTTATATAGTAGCTTCCACAAGCTGCTGGAACCATTCTACAGCCGCCATTTCATTGTTATAGCAGCCAACCTTTAAAGTAGCTCTGCAAGGTACTGGAACCATTCTACAGCCGCCATTTTGAGTCTTATAGCAGCCAGCATTTATATAGTATTAACAAGCTGCTGGGAACCATTCTACAACCGCCATTTTGAGTTTTATAGCGGCCAGCCTAATATAGTAGCTCTACAAAGCTGCTGGAACCATTCTACAGCCGTTATTTTGAGTGTTATAGCCGTCATCTTTAATATAGTGGCTCTGCTAAAAGGAACCATTCTACAGCCGCAATTTAGTGTTATAGCCAGCATTTAAAGTACCTACTAAGCTGCTGGAACCATTCTACAACCATTTGCTCACTTTGATTTTATAGCCGCCAGCCATTATAGTAGAGCCTAATAAGCTGCTGGAACCATTCTACAGCATCCATTTTGAAATGTTATAGCCGCCAGCCTTTATATAGTAGCTCTACAAGCTGCTGGAACCATTTTACACAGCCCCATTTTGAGTGTTATAACCGTTACTCTTATATAGTAGCTATACAATGCTGCTGGAACCATTCTACGTGCGTTTATAGCAAACATTTTGAGTATCTGTTGAACCATTCTACAACTTTTTGATTAATAGCAGCCAGCTTTATATATAGCCTCTACAGCTGGAACCATTCTACAGCCTCTATTTGAGTGTTATAGCCGCCAGCCTTTATATAGTAACTAAGTTGGAACCATTCTACAGCCGTCATTTTGAGTTTTATAGCAGCCAGCATTTATATAGTATCTCAACAAGTGCTGGAACCATTCTACAAACAATCTTATTTTGAGTGTATAGCGGCCAGCATTTTATAGTAGCTCAACAAGCTGCTGGAACCATTCTAAAGCCGTTATTTTGAGTTGTTATAGCGGCCAGCCATTTATAGTAGCTCAACAAGATACTGGAACCATTCTATAAACACCATTTTGAGGTTATAGCCGCCAGCCTTTATATAGTAGCCCTACAAGCTGCTGGAACCATTCTACAGCCGCTATTTTGAGTTTTATAGCGGCCAGCCTTTATATAATAGCTAACAAGCTGGAACCATCCTACAGCCGTTATTTTGAGTGTTATAGCCGCCATCTTTATATAGTAGCTATAATAAGCTGCTGGAACCATTCTACAGCCGTTATTTTGAGTTTTTATAGAGCCAGCATTTATATAGTACCCCACTTCTGGAACCATTTAATTATTTTACAACTAGCCTTTATATAGTAGCCTGGCTGGAACCATTCTACTGTTATTTTGAGTTTTATAGCAGCCAGCATTTATATAGTATCTCAACAAGCTGCTGGAACCATTCTACAGCCCCATTTTGAGGTGTATAGCCGCCAGCTTTAAGTAGCTGTAAAGCCACTGGAACCATTCTACAGCCGTTTTTTGAGTGTTATAGCCGCCAGTCTTTATATAGCAGCCTACAAGCTGCTGGAACCATTCTACAGCCAGCCTTATTCATAGAGTAACAGCTTATACAAGCTAAGTTAAAACCATTCTATGTTTACTATTTTAGTGTTATAACGGCCAGGCTTTATAGTAGTCTGCAAGCTGCTGGAACCATTCTACAGCCGCCATTTTGAGCCGTTATAGCAGCCAGCATTTACATAAGTCTACAAGAATGGAGCTCAAACGCGAACCGTTCACAGCCCCATTTTGAGTGTTATAGCCGCCAGCATTATAAGTAACTGCTGGCGGGATTTTTTGAACCGCAATTTAAGAGGAAAACTACAGAACCATTCTACAGCTGCTTTTGATTTTGAGTGGCCCGAACGCTGTATAGCCGCCAGCCTTTATATAGTAGCTCTACAAGCCGACCACAGCCTTGTTTAGAGCTTCACCCACTTATATAAAACCTGCAAAATGCTGAACTATTCATAGCCCATTTTAGTGCTATACGCCAGCTTTAATAAAGGCTATACAAGCGCTGAACCATTCACAGCCTTTATTTTGAGTGTTTCAGCCAGCATTTCATAGTACCTCTGCCTGCTACTGGAACCAATCTACAGCTGTTATTTTGGGTTTCGAGAACAGCGAGCCAGCTTCTATATAGGAGTCTCTATAAGCTGCTTGTAACCATTCCACAGCCTCTTCTTTGAGTGCCATAGCTGCCAGCTTTGTGTAGTAGCTAATAAGCTACTGAAACCGTTCTCACAGCCTTTATTTTGAGTGTTATAGCCGCCAGCATTTATATAGTAGCTCTGTCAAGTGCTGGAACCATTCTAAAGCCGCTTTTTTTGATGTCAGAGAATACAGCCAGTCTTTATAGAACAGAAGGCTTTTCAAGCTGCTCATGAAATCATTCTACACAGCCGTTATTTTGAGGTCAGAGAGAGCCGCTAGCATTTTATAGTATTCCAAATGTTTGCTGGAACCATTCTACAAACACCATTTTTGAGGTGTTGGTAGTTTCCATCCTTATATAGTAGCTATATAAGTTCTGGAACCATTCTACAGCCGGCCTTTTGAGTCTGAGTGGAGCCAGCGTATAGCCCCCAGCTTTATAAAAAGCTATAAGCTCTGAAACATTCTACAGCTTTTACCGTTATTTTGAGTTTATAGAGCCAGCATTTATATAGTAGCTCACAATCTGCTGGAACCATTCCTACAGCTGCCATTTGATATCAGCCAGCATTTATATATAACTGCTATACAAACTGCTGGAACCAATCTACATCCACATTTTGGGTGTCATAGCCGCAAGCCTTTATATATAGTAAAGCTTTATTAACTATTGGAACCATTCTACAGCCGCCTTTTTTTGGGTGGCATTGCCGCCAAGCTTTTATATAACAAAGCTATACAAGCTGCTGAAACCATTCTACAGCCGTTATTTTGAGTGTCATAGCCGCCAGCCTCTTTCTCTACATAGTAGTGGGAACCATCTCTACAGCCTGCCAGCTTTTTGACTGTCATAGCCCGCCAGCTTCTTTATATAACAGCTATACAAGATGCTGGAACCATTCTACAGCCGCCTTTTTGAGTGGTGACATTGCCGCCAGCTTTATGATAAAAGCTATAAAAGCTGCTGGAACCATTCTATAGCCTCGGTTATTTTCAGTGCCATCGCCGCCAGGCCTTATATAGGAATTAGCCATACAAGCTGCTAGAACCATTCTGGCCGCTCTTTTTGAGTTGGCGATTGCCGCCAGCTTTTATATAAAAGCTCTACAAAGCTGCTGGAACCATTCTATAGCCGTTATTTTCAGTGCCTGATAGCCGCCAGCCTTTATATAGTAAGTGTGGAACCATCTTCTACAGCCGCCATTTTTGATGTCATAGCCGCCAGCCTTTATATAACAGCTACTACAAGATGCTGGAACCATCTCTACAGCCGCCTTTGAGTGGCATTGCCGCCAGCTTTTATATAACAGCTATACAAGCTGCTGAAACCATTCTACAGCCGTTATTTTGAGTGTCATAGCCGCCAGCTTTGCGATAGTAGGCGGAACCATTCTACAGCCGCCATCTTCGATGTCATAGCCGCCAGCCTTTATATAACAGCTATACAAGATGCTGGAACCATTCTACAGCCGCCTTTTTGAGTGGCATTGCCGCCAGCTTTTTATATGTGCCATAAAAGCTGCTGGAACCATTCTATAGGGCCGTTATTTCAGTGCCATAGCCGCCAGGTCTTTATATAACAGCTACAGGCTGCCGCTAGAACCATCTCTTACAGCCGTTATATTGAGGGTCATAGCCGCCAGCCTTTATACAGTAGTTGTTTAGGCAAGCTGCTGGAACCATTCTACATCCGTTATTTTTGAGTGCCACAGCCGCCAGCCTTTATATAGTAGTTTACAATCTGCTGGAAACCATTCTACAGCCGCCATTTTGAGTCAGTCATAGCCGCCAGCCTTTATATAGACAGTTATACAAGCTGCTGGAACCATTCTACAGCCGCTTTGGGAGGTCGATAGCCGCCAGCCTTTATATAACAGCAATACAAGACTGCTGGAACCATTCTACAGCCGTTATTTTGAGAGTCATAGCCGCCAGCCTTTATACGGCAACAGATATACAAGCTGCTGGGAACCATTCTGTCAGCCGCCTTGTTTTGAGGTCATAGCGCCAGCCTTTACATAGCAGTTTCTACAAGCCGCTGGAACCATTCTACAGCCGTTATTTTGAGTGGCATAGCCGCCAGCCTTTATATAACAGCAGTACAAGCAGCTGGAATCATTCTTCAGCCGTTATTTTGAGTTTCAGTAGCCGCCAGCTTTTATATAACAGCGCCATACAAGCCGCTGAACTATCTCGACAGCTCGTTATTTTGAGTGTCATTGACAGCCAGCCTTTATATAACACATACAAGTTGCTGGAACCATTCTACAGCCGCCATTTTATGTCATAGCCGCCAGCCTTTATATAACAGCTATACAAGCTGGCTGGAACCATTCTACAGCCGTTATTTTGAGAGTCATAGCCGCCAGCCTTTATATAACAGCTATACAAGCAGCTGGAATCATTCTACAGCCGTTATTTTGGGAGTTTCATAGCGCCAGCCTTTATAGTACAGCCAACATGTTGCTGGAACCATTCTACAGCCGTTATTTTGAGTGTCATAGTCGCCAGCCTTTATGCAGTAGTTTTGGATGCTCGGAACCATTCTACAGATCCGTTATTTTGGGTGTCATAGCCGCCAGCCTTGAGGTGCAGGTCCACAAGCTGCTGAACTACATTCTACAGCCGCTATTTTTGAGTGTCATAGCTGCCAGCCTTTATATAACAGCTATACAAACTGCTGGAACCACTTGCTTCAGCCGTTATTTTGAGTGTCATAGCTGCCATCCTTTTATGCAGTAGTGCTTTGCTTGTGTTGCTGGAACCATTCTACAGCCGTTATTTTGAGAGTCATAAGCTTGCCGAGTTTTAGTAACAGCCATGCTGCTGGAACCATTCTATAGCCGTTATTTTATGTCATAGCCGCCAGCCTTTATATAGTAGATTTACTAGGAAGCTGCTGGAACCATTCTACAGCCGTTATTGTGAGTTTCATAGCCGCCAGCCTTTATATAACAGCTATACAAGCTGCTGGAACATTCTATAGCCGTTATTTTAGTGCTATAGCCGCCAGTTTTATAACAGAACAGCCTGCCGGGAACCACTCTACAGCCGTTATTTTCAGTGCTATAGCCGCCAGGGTTTTTATATCGCTCTATAGAAACTATACAGCTGTTGAACATCCTACTGTTATAGCCGCCAGCTTTATATATAACAGGTTGCTGGAACCATTCTACAGCCGTTATTTTATGTCATAGCCCAACTTTTATATAACAGCTACAAGCTGCTGGAACGATTCTCGACAGCCGCTATTTGAATGTCATAGCCGCCAGCTTTTATATAACAGCTATACAAGCTGCTGGAACCATTCTACAGCCGTTATTTTGAGGTTATAGCCTTTTTTTTAGCCGCCAGCTTTTATATAGTAGCTCTACAAGCTGCTGGAATCCATTCTGACAGACGCCATTTTGAGTGTCATAGCCGCCAGTTTTTAAATAAAGCTCGGTAGCCCATGGGTGCTGGAACATTCCCTACAACCGTCATTTCTAAGTGTCATAGCTGCTAGCACTTTTTTAAAAAACAGCTATACAAGCTGCTGGAACCATTCTACAGCCTTTTGCTGGAACCATCTCTTTTTGAGGGTTATAGCCGCAAGCTTCCTTAATAACAGCCTCATACAAGCTGCTGGAACCATTCTACAGCCGTTATTTTGAGTGTTACGCCGAGCTTTTACAATGCCTCAGCTGCTGGGAACCAGTCTACAGCCGTGTTCCTTGAGTCCGTTATAGCCGCCAGCTTTTATATAGTAGCCCTACAAGCTGCTGAAACCATTATACAGCCGCCATTTTGAGTGTCATAGCCGCCAGCTTCATATAACAGCCCTTACAAGCTGCTGGAACCATCTTCTACAGCCGTTATTTTGAGTTATAGCCGCCAGTTTTTATATAACAGCCTCTGCTAAGCTGCCTGGAACCATTCCACAGCCGTTATTTTGAGTGTTATAGCTTTTTCTGCTTGCCGCTGAACCATTCTACAGCCTGTTATTTTGAGTGTTATAGCCGCCAGTTTATATAACAGCTTTCCCACAAGTTTTTCAAGTTGGAACCATTCTACAGCCGTTATTTTGA
>JAECXG010000237.1:0-13855 GCA_018152135.1 Drosophila paulistorum | reverse complement strand
GCTATAGAATGGGTTCCGGCAACACAGAGCAACCTCTACAAAAGGCTGGCGGCTATAACCCACTCAAAATAACAGCTGTAGAATGGTTCCAGCAGCTTGTAGAGCAACTATATAAATACTGGCTGCTATAGCCCTCAAAATGGAAGCTGTAGAATAGTTCAGCAGCTTATGGGGTACTATGTAAATAAGCTGTCACTATGTCTGCTGGAATGGAGGCTGTAGAATAGTTCCAGCAGATTGTAGGAAGTACTATAAATGCTGGCTACTATAACACTCAAAATAACGGCTGTAGAATGGTTTCCAGCAGCTTGTAAATTTTCTCATCTGAAGCAGGCTATAACACTCAAAGTGAACCTCTAGAATGGTTTTAATAGCTTGTAGAGGTACTATATAAAGGCTGGCTGCTATAAAACTCAAAATAACGGCTGAAGAATGGTTCCTTCAGCTTGTAGAGGTGCTAGATACCAATGCTGGCAGCTATTTCGCTGCCGCCAAAGTGGAGGCTGCTAGAATGGCTCCAACAGCTTATCAGAGGTACTAGACAATGCTGGCTGCTATAAAACTCAAAATAACAGCTGTTGAATGGTTCCAGCTATGTGTGACTACTACACTAAAGATGACATTTAACATTAAAATAACAGCTGGAAGAATGGTTCAGCAGCTTGTAGAGGCTACTATAAATCTGGCAGCTACAACACTCAAAATGGCGGCGCTGTATAGAATGGTTCCAGCAGCTTGCAGGCTACTCTACAAGGCTGGCTATAACACTCAAAATAACTTAACTGTAGAATGGTTCCAGCAACTTATAAACTCCTTTACAAAGGCTGGCGGCTATATTTACTCAAAGTGGGGAGTGTAGAATGGTTAAAACAGCTTGCCCAGGAACTGTCTACAAGGCTGGCGCTATAACACCAAATAACGGCTGAAGAATGGTTCAGCAGCTTGTCGAGCTACTATGTAAATACTGGCTACTATAACATTCAGAATGGCGGCTGTAGATTGGTTTTAGCCCAGCTTGTAACAAGCTGCTATAAAACTGGCCGCTATAACACTCAAAATGGCGGCTATCAGAATGGTTCAGCAGTAAACGTAGCTATTATATAAGGCTGGCTGCCTGCTTCTCCCTCAAAATGGCGACTGAATGGTTCCAACAGCTTGTAGAGGTACTATATAAATGCTGGCTGCTATAAAACTCAAAATAACACAGCTGAATGGTTCAATACTTCAGCAAGAATACTACAAGATGACGGCTACAACACTCAAAATAACGGCTGTTAGACTGGTTCTGGCAACGTGAGCTACTATATAAGGCTAGCGGCTACAACCCTCAAATGGCGGCTGTAGAATGGTTCAACGGCTTTGCAAACTACTCTACAAAGGCAGGCTATAACACTCAAAATAGCAGCTGTAGAGATGGTTCCAGCAACTTGCAAGCTACTTTAAAAGGCTGGCGGCTATAGCACTCAAAGTCAGAGGCTGGCAAATGGTTCCAACAGCTTGTAGAGGTACTATATAAATGCTGGCTGCTATAAAACTCAAAATGCTGGCTGTAGAGATATGGTTCCAAGCTTCTTGTTGAGCTACTATATAAGAAGCTGGCTGCTATAAAACATGAGAAACCATGGCTGTAGAGATGGTTTCCAGCAGCTTGTTGAAACCCCTACTATAAGGCTGACGGCTATAACACTCAAAATGGCGACTGTAGAATGGTTCCAGCAGCTTGTAGAGCTACTATATACTAGCTGGCGGCTATAAAACTCAAAATAACGGCTATGGGGCGGGGCTGGCAGCATGTATAGCTGTAATACCAAAGGCTAGCTGCAATAAAACTCAAAATGGCGGGTGTTGAATGGTTTCAGGAGCTTGAAGGCTACTATTAAAAAGCTGGCGACTATAACACTCAAAATGGAGGCTCGAGAATCGTTCTCGTAGCTTGCAGAGCAAACTCTACAAGGCTGGCTTTATAACATCAAAATAACATTGTAGAATGGTTCCAGCAGCCCTTTTCAGCCAAATTATATACTCGTACTGGCTTTCATCATAGCACTCAAAATGGATGCTATTAAATGGTTCCAACAGCTTGTCGAGTACTATGTAAATGCTGGCTGCTATAACACTCAGAATGGAGGCTGTAGATAGGTTCAGCAGCTTGTATAGCTGCTATAAAAAACTGGCATCTATAACACTCAAAATAACGGCTGTAGAATGGTTCCAACAACATCCGGGCAACTCTGCAAAGGCTGGCGGCTACCCACCTCTCTCTCGAATGGTTCCAGCCTCTTGTAGAGCTACTATATGAAATGCTGGCTGCTATAACATTCAGAATGGCGGCTGTAGATTGGTTTCAGCAGCTTGTATAGCTGCTATGTAAAAACTTCAGCCGCTATAACACTCAAAATGGCGGCTGTAGAATGGTTCCAGCAGCTTGTATAGCTATTGCAAGAAGGCTGGCTGCCCTAACCCTCAAATGGCGACTGTGTAGAATGGTTCCAGCAACACTTAAAGAAGCTACTTTACAAAGGCTGGCAACTACGCTACTCAAAGTGGAAGCTGTGAATGGTTGAAAAGCTTGTAGAGTTACTATATAAATGCTGGCTGCTATCAAAACTCAAAGTAACGGCTTAAGAATGGTTCCAGCGGCACGTAGAGCGGCTATATAAAGGCTGGCGGCTATAACACTAAAAATGGCATCTGTAGAATAGTTCCAGCAGATTGTAGAAGTACTATATAAATGCTGGCTGCTATAACACTCAAATAACGGCTGTAGAATGGTTCCAGCAGCTTGAAGAGTACTATATAAATGCTGGCTATAACACTCAAAGTGGAGGCTGTGAATGGTTCCAATAGCTGTGGGGTATCTCATAAGGCTGGCTGCTCAAAACTCAAAATAACGGCTGAAGAGAATGGTTCAGCAGCTTGTAGAAGATTACTATAAATACTGTGCTCTGCCGCAGAAAGTGGAGGCTGTAGAATGGTTCCAACAACATGAGGTACTATAATGCTGGCTGCTATATAAAAAGTTGCTACTAGAGCTACTACACTAAAGATGACGGCTCCACAACACTCAAAAAACGTAGAATGGTTCCAGCAGCTTGTAGAGCTACTAATAAAGAAAAGCAAGAAGCTACACACCCAAAATGGCGGCTGTAGAATGGTTCCAGCAGCTTGCAGAGCTACTCTACAAAAAGGCTGGCGGCTATAACACTCAAAATAACAGCTGTGTAGAATGGTTCCGGCAGCCGTAGAGGTACTATATACTGGCTGGCGGCTATGACACTCAAAAATGGCGGCTGTGATTGGTTTCAGCAGCTTGTATAGCTGTTATATAAAGGCTGGCCGCAATAAACTCAAAATGGCGGCTGTAGAATGGCGGCTGTAGAATGGTTCCAGCAGCTTGCAGGAGGTTCTATATAAATGCTGGCTGCTAGTAAACTCAAAATAATGCCTGTAGAATGGTTCCAGCAGCTTGTATAGCTGTTATATAAAGGGCTGGCCGCCATAACACTCAAAATGCCGGCATGTAGAATGGTTTCAGCAGCTTGCAGAGGTACTCTACAAAGGCTGGCGGCTATAACACTTAAAATAACGGCTGTAAAATAGTTCCAGCAGCTTATGAGCTACTATATACTGGCTGGCAGACTATAACACTACAAAATAACGGCTGTAAGAGAATGGTGCGCAGCTTCCATAAGCCCTGTTATATAAAGGCTGGCCGGACAAAACTCAAAATGGCGGCTGCAGACTGGTTCCAGCAGCTTGCAGAGCTGCTCTAAGGCGGCTGCTATAATGGTTCCAGCAGCTTGTAGAGCTACTATATAAAGGCTGGCGGCTATGACACTCAAAATGGAGGCTGTAGAATGGTTCCAGCAGCTGCATATAGCTGTTATATAAAGGCTGGCTGCATATAACACTCAAAAATAACGGCTGTAGATTGGTTCCAGCAGCTTGTAGAGCTACTATATACTAGCTGGCGGCTATAACACTCAAAATAACGGCTGTAGAATGGTTCCAGCAGCCTGTATAGCTGTTATATAAAGGCTGGCCACAATAAAACTCAAAATGGCGGCTGTAGAATGGTTTCCAGCAGCTTGCAGAGGTACTATATAAATGCTGGCTGCTATAACACTCAAAATGGCGGCTGTAGACTGGTTCCAGCAGCTCGCAGGGAGCTACTTTACAAAGGCTAGCGGCTATAATGGTTCCAGCAGCTTGTAGAGCTACTATAAAAGGCTAGCATATAACACTCAAAATGGCGGCTGTAGAATGGTTCCAGCAGCTTGGAGAGCTACTCTGGACAGGCTGGCGGCTATAACACTCAAAATAACGGCTGTAGAATGGTTCCAGCAGCTTGTAGAGGTACTATATAAATGCTGGCTGCTATAAAACTCAAAATAACGGCCGTAGAATGGTTCCAGCAGCTTGTAGAGCTACTATATAAAGGCTGGCGGCTATAACACTCAAAATAACGGCTGTGAATGGTTCCGGCAGCTAGAGCTGCTATATGAGCTGCCAGCGGCTATAACACTAAAATGGCGGCTGTAGAATGGTTCCAGCAGGTAGAGCTACTCTACAAAGGCTGGCGGCTATAACACTCAAAATAACGGCTGTAGAATGGTTCCAGCAGCTTGTAGGAGGTCACTATATAAATGCTGGCTGCTATAAAACTCAAAATAACGGCTCTAGAATGGTTCCAGCAGCCTGTAGAGCTACTATATAGCAAAAAAAAGGCGGGTAAAAAAGGCTGTGGTTCCAGCAGTCTTGTAGAGGTACTATATAAATGCTGGCTACTATAAAACTCAAAATAACGGCTGTAGAAAGGTTCCAGCCAGCTTGTAGAGCTACTATATAAATGCTGGCTGTCTATAAAACTCAAAAATAACGGCTGTAGAATGGTTCCAGCTTGTAGAGCTACTATATAAAGGCTGGCAGCTATAACACTTTAAATGGACGCTGTAGAGTGGTTCCGGCAAACTTGTAGAGCTACTACATTAAAGATGACGGCTATAACGCTCAAAATAACGGCTGTAGGAATGGTTCCAGAAGCTTGTAGAGCTACTATATAAAGGCTAGCGGCTATAACACTCAAAATGGCGGATGTAGAATGGTTCCAGCAGCTTGCAGAGCTACTTTACACAGGCTGGCGGCTATAATGGTTCCAGCAGCTTGTAGAGGTACTATATAAATGCTGGCTGCTATAACACTCAAAATGGCGGCCGGTGGATGGTTCCAGCAGCTTGTAGGGGTACTATATACTGGCTGGCGGCTACAACACTCAAAATAACGGCTGTAGAATGGTTCCAGCAGCTTGTATAGCTGCTATAAAAAGGCTGGCGGCTATAACACTCAAAATAACGGCTGTAGAATGGTTCCAGCAGCTTGTAGAGGTACCTATATAAATGCTGGCTGCTATAAAACTCAAAATAACGGCTGTAGAATGGTTCCAGCAGCTTGCAGAGCTACTCTACAAAGGCTGGCGGCTATAACACTCAAAATAACGGCTGTAGAATGGTTCCAGCGGCTTGCAGATAAGTACTATAAATGCTGGCTGCTATAACACTCAAAATGGCGGCTGTAGAATGGTTCCAGCAGCTTGTAGAGGTACTATATAAATGCTGGCTGCTATAAAAACTCAAAAATAACGGCTGTAGAATGGTTCCAGCAGCTTCAAGCAGAGCTACTCTACAAAAGGCTGGCGGCTATAACACTAAAAATAACGGCTGTAGAATGGTTCTAGCAGCTTGTAGAGGTACTATATAAATGCTGGCTACCATAAAACTCAAAAAAACGGCTGTAGAAAGGTTCCAGCAGCTTGTAGAGCTACTATATAAATGCTGGCTGCTATAAAACTCAAAATAACGGCTGTAGAATGGTTCCAGCAGCTTGTAGAGCTACTATATAAAGGCCGGCGGCTATAACACTTAAAAATGGCGGCTGTAGAGTGGTTCCAGCAACTTGTAGAGCTACTACATTAAAGATGACGGCTATAACACTCAAAAATAACGGCTGTAGAATGGTTCCAGCAGCTTGTAGAGCTACTATATAAAGGCTAGCGGCTATAACACTCAAAAATGGCGGATGTAGACTGGTTCCAGCAGCTTCCAGAGGCTACTTAACAGGCTGAAAGCGGCTATAATGGTTCCAGCAGCCTTGAGAGGTACTATATAAATGCTGGCTGCTATAACACTCAAATGGCGGCTGTAGAATGGTTCCAGCAACTTGCAAAGCTACTTTACAAAGGCTGGCGGCGATAACACTCAAAGTGGAGGCTGTAGAATGGTTCCAATAGCTTGTAGAGTGTACTATATAAAGGCTGGCTGCTATAAAACTCAAAATAACGGCTGAAGAATGGTTCCAGCAGCTTGTAGAGGTACTATATAAATGCTGGCTGCTATAAAACTCAAAATAACGGCTGTAGAATGGTTCCAGCTACCTTGTAGAGCCTACTACATAAAGATGACGGCTACAACACTCAAAAATAACGGCTGTAGAATGGTTCCAGCAGCTTGTAGAGCTAATATAAAGGCTAGCGGCTATAACACTCAAAATGGCGGCTGTAGAAGGATTCAACAGCTTGCAGAGCCACTCTACAAAGGCTGGCTATAACACTCAAAAATAACAGCTGTAGAATGGTTCCAGCAGCCTGTAGAGGTAAATATATAATGGCTGAAGGCTATGACACTCAAAATGGCGACTGTAGAATGGTTTCAGCAGCTTGTATAGCTGTTATATAAAGGCTGGCCGCAATAAAACTCAAAATGGCGGCTGCAGAATGGCGGGCTGTAGAATGGTTCCAGCAGTTTGTAGAGGTTCTATATAAATGCTGGCTGCTATAAAACTCACAATAACGGCTGTAGAATGGTTCTAGCAGCTTGTAGAGGTACTATATAAATGCTGGCGGCTATAACACTCAAAGTGGAGGCTGTAGAATGGTTCAAGAAGCTTGTAGAGGTACTATATAAAAGGCTGGCTGCTATAAAACTCAAAAATAACGGCTGAAGAATGAATCCAGCAGCTTGTAGAGGTACTATATAAATGCTGGCGGCTATAACACTTAAAGTGGAGCTGTAGAATGGTTCCAACAGCCTGTAGAGGTACTATATAAATGCTGGCTGCTATAAAACTCAAAATAACGGCTGTAGAATGGTTCCAGCTACTTGTAGAGCTACTACACTAAAGATGACGGCTGCAACACTGAAAATAACGGCTAATAGAATGGTTCCAGCAGCTTGTAGAGCTACTATATAAAGGCTAGGGTATAAACACTCAAAATGGCGGCTGTAGAATGGTTCCAGCAGCTTGCAGAGCTACTCTACAAAGGCTGGCGGCTATAACACTCAAAATAACAGCTGCAGTAGAATGGTTCCAGCAGCTTCGTAGAGGTACTGGCTGGCGGCTACTGACACTCAAATGGCGGCTGTAGAATGGTTTCAGCACTATATGGATTGTTAGATAAAGGCTGCCCGCAATAAAACTCAAAATGGCGGCTGTAGAATGGCGGCTGTAGACTGGTTCCAGCAGCTTCAGAGGTTCTATAAATGCTGGCTGCTATAGAACTCAAAAAATGGCTACTGAATGGTTCCACCAGCTTGTATAGCTGTTATAAAGCTGCTGGCTGCCATAAAACCTCAAAATGGCGGCTGTAGAATGGTTTTAGCAGCTTATAGAGGTACTCTACAAAGGCTGGCGGCTATAACACTAAAAATAACGGCTGCAAAATAGTTCCAGCAGCTTGTAGAGCTGCTATATACTGGCTGGCGACTATGTAACACTAAAAATAACGGCTGTAGAATGGTGCGCGCAGCTTGTATGGCTGTTATATGAAGCAGGCCGCAATAAAACTCAAAATGGCGGCGTAGAATGGTTCCAGCAGCTTGCCAGAGCTACTCACAAAGGGCTGGCGGCTATAATGGTTCCAGAAGAAGCAGAGATACTATATAAAGGCTGGCGGCTATTACACTCAAAATGGAGGCTGTAGAATGGTTCCAGCATCTTGTATAGCTGTTATATAAGGCTTAATGCTATAACACTCAAAATAACGGCTGTAGAATGGTTCCAGCAGTTGTAGAGCTACTATATACTGGCTGGAGGCTGTAACACTCAAAATAACGGCTGTAGAATGGTTCCAGCAGCTTGTATAGCTGTTATATAAGGCTGGCCACAATAAAACTCAAAATGGCGGCTGTAAGAATGGTTCCAGCAGCTGTGCCAGAGATGCTGGCTGCTATAACCTCAAATGGCGGCCTGTAGACTGGTTCCAGAAGCTGCAGAGCAAAAAGGCTAGCGGCTATAATGGTTCCAGCAGCTTGTAGAGCTAAGCACTCAAAATGGAAGCTGTATGGTTCCAGCAGCTTGTAGAGGTACTATATAAATGCTGGCTGCTATAAAACTCAAATAACAGCTGTAGAATGGTTCCAGCAACGTAGAGCTACTATATAAAGCTGGCAGCGGCTATAACACTTAAATGGAGGCTGTAGAGTGGTTCCAGCAAATTGTAGAGCTACTACATTTAAGATGACGGCTATAACACTCAAAATAACGGCTGTAGAGATGGTTCCAGCATAGCTTTTATGAGCTGCTATATAAAACTAGCAGCTATAACACTCAAAATGGCAGCTGTAGAATGGTTCAGCAGCTTGCAAGAGCTACACTCTACAAAGGCTATCAGCTCTCTTACTCAAAATAACGGCTGTGGGAATGGTTCCAGCAGCTTGTAGGGTACTATAAATGTGGCTGCTACCAAACTCAAAATAACGGCTGTAGAATGGTTCCAGCAGCTTGTAGGGCTAATTAAAGGCTGGCGGCTATGAAAATAACGGCTGTAGAATGGTTCCAGCAGCTTGTTGAGGTACTATATAAATGCTGGTTTTTATAAAACTCAAAATAACGGCTGTAGAAAGGTTTCAGCAGCCCCAGCCAGAGCTACTATATAAATGATAGCTGCTATAAAACTCAAAATAACGGCTGTATTTAAGTAGTTCCAGCAGCTTGTAGAGCTATTTCTATATAAGGCTGGCGGCTATAACACTTTAAAATGGACGCTGTAGAGTGGTTCCAGCAACTTGTAGAGCTACTACATTAAGATGACAGCTATAACACTCAAAATAACGGCTGTGGGAATGGTTCAAGCAGCAGCTTGTAGAGCTACTATAAAAGGCTAGCGGCTATAACACTCAAAATGGCGGATGTAGAATGGTTCCAGCAGCTTGCAGAGCTACTTTACATGGCTGGCGGCTATAATGGTTCAGCAGCTTGTAGAGGTACTATATAAATGCTGGCTGCTATAACACTCAAAATGGCGGCTGTAGAATGGTTCCAGCAGCTTGTGGGGTACTATATACTGGCTGGCGGCTATAATAGGAAATCTTGGCTGTGAAGTTCCATGTCTTGTATGACGCTGCTATATAAGAACTGGCGGCTATAACACTCAAAATAATGGCTGGAGGAGAATGGTTCCAGTTGTTGTAGAAGGTACTATAAGAATGCTGGCTGCTAAAACAAATTAACTTGGCTGTAGAATGGTTCCAGCGGCTTACCCAGAGCTACTCTACAAAGGCTGGCGGCTATAACACTCAAAATAACGGCTGTAGAGATAGTTTCCAGCAGCTTGTAGAGGTACTATATAAATGCTGGCTGCTATGACCTCAAAATGGCGGCTGTAGAATGGTTCCAGCAGCTTGTAGAGGTACTATATAAATGCTGGCTGCTATAAAACTCAAAATAACGGCTGTAGATGGTTCCAGCAGCTTGCAGAGCTACTCTACAAAGGCTGGTGGCTATGCCTCAAAATAACGGCTGTATTAGAATGGTTCTAGCAGCATGAAATTACTATAAATGCTGGCTTTATAAAACTCAAAAAAACGGCTGTAGAAAGGTTCCAGCGGCTTGTAGAGCTACTATATAAATGCTGGCTGCTATAAAACTCAAAATAACGGCTGTAGAATGGTTCCAGCGGCTTGTCGAACTACTATATAAAAGCTAGCGGCTATAACAATTAAAAATGGCGGCTGTAGAGTGGTTCCAGCAACTTGTAGAGCTACTACATTAAAGATGACAGCTATAACACTCAAAATAACGGCTGTAGAATGGTTCCAGCAGCTCTTGTAGAGCTACTATATAAAGGCTGGCTGCTATAACACTCAAAATGGCGGCTGTAGAATGGTTCCAGCAGCTTGTAGAGGTACTATATAAATGCTGGCTGCTATAAAACTCAAAGCGGCTGTAGAATGGTTCCAGCAGCTTGCAGGCTACTCACCAAGGCTGGCAGCTATAACCCTCCAAAATAGCGGCTGTAGAATGGTTCTAGCAGCTTGTGGGGTACTATATAAATGCTGGCTGCTATAAAACTCAAAAAAACTGACTGTAGAAGGTTCCAGCAGCTTGTAGAGCTACTATATAAATGCTGGCTGCTATAAAACTCAAAATAACGGCTGTAGAATGGTTCCAGCAGCTTGTAGGCTACTATATAAAAGCTGGCGGCTATAACAATTAAAAATGGCGGCTGTAGAGTGGTTCCAGCAACTTGTAGAGCTACTACATTAAAGATGACAGCTATAACACTCAAAATAACGGCTGTAGAATGGTTCCAGCAGCATGATGCTTCTTACTATATAAAAGGCTGGCTGCTATAACACTCAAAACAACGGCTGTAGAATGGTTCCAGCAGCTTGTATAGCTGTTATATAAAGGCTAGCCACAATAAAACTCAAAATGGCGCTGTAGAATGGTTCCAGCAGCTTGTAGGTGCTATATAAATGCTGGCTGCTATAACGCCTCAAAATGGAGGCTGTAGAGATGGTGGCCAGCTTGCAGAGCAACTATAAATGCTGGCTGCTATAACACTCAAAATGGAAGCTGTAGAATGGAAACAGCAGCTTGTAGAGCACCTATGTAAATGCTGGCTGCTATAACACTCAGAATAACGGCTGTAGAATGGTTCAACGCTTGTAGAGGTACTATATAAAGGCTGGCATTTATAACACTCAAAATAACGGCTGTAGAATGGTTCCAGCGGCTTGCAGAGCAACTCTACAAAGGCTGGCGGCTATAACACTCAAAATAACGGTGTAGAATGGTTCCAGCAGCTTGTAGGGCACTATATAAATGCTGGCGGCTATAACTATAAAGTGGAGGGCTGTAGAATACAACAACATGGGGTACTATATAAATGCTGGCTGCTATAAAACTCAAAATAACGGCTGTAGAATGGTTCCAGCTACTTGTAGGCTACTACACACTAAGATGACGCCTACAACACTCCAAAATAACGGCTGTAGAATGGTTCCAGCAGCTTGTGGAAGCTACTATATAAAGGCTAGCGGCTATAACACTCAAATGGCGGCTAAGAATGGTTCCAGCGGCTGTAGAGCTACTATATAAAGGCTAGCGGCTATAACACTCAAAATACCAGCCGAATGGTTCAAGCAGCTTATGAGGTACTATACTGGCTGGCGGCTATGACACTCAAAATGGCGGCTGTAGAGATGGTTTCCGGCAGCTTGTATAGCGCTGTTATATAAAGGCTGGCCGCAATAAAACTCAAGAGGCGGCTGTAGAATGGCGGCTGTAGAATGGTTCCAGCAACATGGGGGTTCTATATAAATGCTGGCTGCTATAAAACTCAAAATAACGGCTGTAGAATGGTTCCAGCAGCTTGTATAGCTGTTATATAAGGCTAGCTGCATAACACTCAAAATGGCGGCTGTAGAATGGTTTCAGCAACATAGAGGTACTTCTACAAAGGCTGTGGCTATAACACTCAAAATAACGGCTGTGAAATAGTTCCAGCAGCTTGTAGAGCTATATATACTGGCTGGCGACTACTGTAGCTCCAAAATAACGGCTGTAGAATGTTTTGCAAACTTGCTTGCCAAGCTGTTATATAAGGAAAATAAAACTCAAAATGGTGGCTGTAGAGATGGTTCCAGCATCTTGCTGAACTACTCTACAAAAGGCTGGCGAAAGCTATAATGGTTCCAGCAGCTTGTGGAAGGCTACTATATAAAGGCTGGCAAACTATTACACTCAAATGGAGGCTGTAGAATGGTTCCAGCAGCTTGTATAACTGTTATATAAAGGATGGCTGCTATAACACTCAAAAATAGCGACTGTAGAATGGTTCCAGCAGCAGAGCTACTATGTACTGGTTGGCGGCTATAACACTCAAAATAACGGCTGTAGAATGGTTCCAGCACTTATCGCTGTTATATGAGGGGCAATGTCAATAAAACTCAAATGGCGGCTGTAGAATGGTTCCAGCATGCAGAGGTACTATATAAATGCTGGCTGCTATAACACTCAAAATGGCGGCTGTAGACTGGTTCCAGCAGCTTGCCGACTACTTTAAAAGGCTAGCAGCTATAATGGTTCCAGCAGCTTGTAGAGCTACTATATAAGGCTGGCGGCTATAGCACTCCAAAATGGAGGCTGTATGGTTCCAGCAACTTGTAAGGTACTATATAAATGCTGGCTGCTAAAAACTCAAAATAACGGCTGTAGAATGGTTCCAGCAGCTTGTAGAGCTGACTATATAAAGGCTGGCGGCTGTAACGCCCGAAATGGAGGCTGTAGAGTGGTTCCAGCAAATTGGAGAGCTACTACATTTAAGATGACGGCTATAACACTCAAAATAACGGCTGTAGAATGGTTCCAGCAGCTCTTGTGAGCTGCAATGTAAAGTCTAGCGGCTATAACACTCAAAATAACGACAGTGGTTCCAGCAGCTTGTAGAGGTACTATATAAATGCTGGCAACTATAAAACTCAAAATAACGGCTGTAGAATGGTTCCAGCAGCAGGAGAGCTACTATATAAAGGCTGGCGGCTATAACACACTCAAAATAACGGCTGTAGAATGGTTCCAGCAGCTTGTAGAGGTACTAAAATGCTGGCTACTATAAAACTCAAAATAACGGCTGTAGAAAGGTTCAACAGCAGCCCAGAGCTACTATAAAATGCTGGCTGCTATAAAACTCAAAATAACGGCTGTAGAATGGTTCCAGCGGCAACAGAGCTACTATATAAGGCTGGCTGCTATAACACTTAAAATGGACGCTGTAAGAGTGGTTCCAGCAACTTGTAGAGCTACTACAATTAAAGATGGCGGCTATAACACTCAAAAATAACGGCTGTAGAATGGTTCCAGCAGCTTGAAAGGCTAGCGGCTATAACACCCAAAAAAGCCGGATGTTAGAATGGTTCCAGCAGCTTGCAGGGCTACTTTACAGAGCTGGCGAACCTAATGGTTCAACCGGCTTGTAGAGGTACTATATAAATGCTGAGCTGCTATAACCTCAAATGGCGGCTGAGAGAATGGTTCCAGCAGTAGTAGAGGTGCTATATACTGGCTGCGGCTATAACCTCAAAATAACGTGTAGAATGGTTCCAGCAGGTTGTATAGCTGCTTATATAAAAGAAACGGCGTATAACACTCAAAATAACGGCTGTAGAATGGTTCACCAGCAGCTTGTAGAGGTGCTATATAAATGCTGGCTGCTATAAAACTCAAAATAACAGCTGTAGAATGGTTCCAGCGGCTTGCAAGGCTACTCTACAAAGGCTGGCGGCTATAACACTCAAAATAACGGCTGTAGAATGGTTCCAGCAGCTTGTGGAGGTACTATATAAATGCTGGCTGCTATAAAACTCAAAATAACGGCTGTAGAATGGTTCCAGCAGCTTGCAGAGCTACTCTACAAAGGCTGGCGGCTATAACACTCAAAATAACTGGCTGTAGAATGGTTCTAGCAGCTTGTGGGAATTTACTATATATAAATGTGGCTGCTATAAAACTCAAAAAAACGGCTGTAGAAAGTTTCCAGCAACATCAGAGCGCTACTATAAATGCTGGCTGCTATAAA
>JAECXG010000229.1:0-38371 GCA_018152135.1 Drosophila paulistorum | reverse complement strand
GGACAAACTGTGGACTTTTTTAAAAATGAGAATGGACAAACTGTGGTCTTTTTTAAAATAGAATTGTGGACAAACTGTGGACTTTTATAAAAATTGAGAACTGTGGACAAACTGTGGACTTTCTTAAAAATTGAGAATTGTGGACAAACTGTGGACTTTTATAAAAATTGAGAACTGTGGACAAACTGTGGACTTTGATAAAAATTAATACTGTGGACAAACTGCGGACTTTTATAAAAATTAATACTGTGGACAAACTGCGGACTTTTATAAAAATTAATACTGTGGACAAACTGTGGACTTTTATAAAAATTAATACTGTGGACAAACTGTGGACTTTTATAAAAATTAATACTGTGGACAAACTGTGGACTTTTATAAAAATTGAGAACTGTGGACAAACTGTGGACTTTTTTAAAAATTGAGAACTGTGGACAAACTGTGGACTTTTTTAAAAATTGAGAATTGTGGACAAACTGTGGACTTTTATAAAAATTGAGAACTGTGGACAAACTGTGGACTTTTTTAAAAATTGAGAACTGTGGACAAACTGTGGACTTTTATAAAAATTGAGAACTGTGGACAAACTGCGGACTTTTATAAAAATTAATACTGTGGACAAACTGCGGAATTTTTTTAAAAATTGAGAACTGTGGACAAACTGTGGACTTTGATAAAAATTAATACTGTGGACAAACTGCGGACTTTTATAAAAATTAATACTGTGGACAAACTGCGGACTTTGATAAAAATTAATACTGTGGACAAACTGCGGACTTTTATAAAAATTGGGAACTGTGGACAAACTGTGGACTTTTATTAAAATTGAGAACTGTGGACAAACTGCGGACTTTTATTAAAATTGAGAACTGTGGACAAACTGTGGTCTTTTTTAAAAATTGAGAATTGTGGACAAACTGTGGACTTTTATAAAAATTGAGAACTGTGGACAAACTGTGGACTTTTTTAAAAATTGAGAATTGTGGACAAACTGTGGACTTTTATAAAAATTAATACTGTGGACAAACTGTGGACTTTTATAAAAATTGAGAACTGTGGACAAACTGTGGACAAACTGTGGACTTTTTTAAAAATTGAGAACTGTGGACAAACTGTGGACTTTTTTAAAAATTGAGAATTGTGGACAAACTGTGGACTTTTATAAAAATTGAGAACTGTGGACAAACTGTGGACTTTTTTAAAAATTGAGAACTGTGGACAAACTGTGGACTTTTATAAAAATTGAGAACTGTGGACAAACTGCGGACTTTTATAAAAATTAATACTGTGGACAAACTGCGGACTTTTTTTAAAAATTGAGAACTGTGGACAAACTGTGGACTTTGATAAAAATTAATACTGTGGACAAACTGCGGACTTTTATAAAAATTAATACTGTGGACAAACTGCGGACTTTGATAAAAATTAATACTGTGGACAAACTGTGGACTTTTATAAAAATTGGGAACTGTGGACAAACTGTGGACTTTTATTAAAATTGAGAACTGTGGACAAACTGCGGACTTTTATTAAAATTGAGAACTGTGGACAAACTGTGGTCTTTTTTAAAAATTGAGAATTGTGGACAAACTGTGGACTTTTATAAAAATTGAGAACTGTGGACAAACTGTGGACTTTTTTAAAAATTGATACTGTGGACAAACTGTGGACTTTTATAAAAATTGAGAACTGTGGACAAACTGTGGACTTTTTTAAAAATTGAGAACTGTGGACAAACTGTGGACTTTTTTAAAAATTGAGAATTGTGGACAAACTGTGGACTTTTATAAAAATTGAGAACTGTGGACAAACTGTGGACTTTTTTAAAAATTGAGAACTGTGGACAAACTGTGGACTTTTATAAAAATTGAGAACTGTGGACAAACTGCGGACTTTTATAAAAATTAATACTGTGGACAAACTGCGGACTTTTATAAAAATTAATACTGTGGACAAACTGCGGACTTTTATAAAAATTAATACTGTGGACAAACTGCGGACTTTTATTAAAATTGAGAACTGTGGACAAACTGTGGTCTTTTTTAAAAATTGAGAATTGTGGACAAACTGTGGACTTTTATAAAAATTGAGAACTGTGGACAAACTGTGGACTTTTATTAAAATTGAGAACTGTGGACAAACTGTGGACTTTTATTAAAATTGAGAACTGTGGACAAACTGTGGACTTTGATAAAAATTAATACTGTGGACAAACTGCGGACTTTTATAAAAATTAATACTGTGGACAAACTGCGGACTTTTATAAAAATTAATACTGTGGACAAACTGCGGACTTTTATAAAAATTAATACTGTGGACAAACTGCGGACTTTTATTAAAATTGAGAACTGTGGACAAACTGCGGACTTTTATTAAAATTGAGAACTGTGGACAAACTGTGGTCTTTTTTAAAAATTGAGAATTGTGGACAAACTGTGGACTTTTATAAAAATTGAGAACTGTGGACAAACTGTGGACTTTTATTAAAATTGAGAACTGTGGACAAACTGTGGACTTTGATAAAAATTGAGAACTGTGGACAAACTGCGGACTTTTATAAAAATTAATACTGTGGACAAACTGCGGACTTTTATAAAAATTAAGACTGTGGACAAACTGTGGACTTTGATAAAAATTAATACTGTGGACAAACTGCGGACTTTTATAAAAATTAATACTGTGGACAAACTGCGGACTTTTATAAAAATTAATACTGTGGACAAACTGTGGACTTTTATAAAAATTAATACTGTGGACAAACTGCGGACTTTTATAAAAATTAATACTGTGGACAAACTGTGGACTTTTATAAAAATTAATACTGTGGACAAACTGTGGACTTTGATAAAAATTAATACTGTGGACAAACTGCGGACTTTTATAAAAATTAATACTGTGGACAAACTGTGGACTTTTATTAAAATTGAGAACTGTGGACAAACTGTGGTCTTTTTTAAAAATTGAGAATTGTGGACAAACTGTGGACTTTTATAAAAATTGAGAACTGTGGACAAACTGCGGACTTTTATAAAAATTAATACTGTGGACAAACTGCGGACTTTGATAAAAATTAATACTGTGGACAAACTGCGGACTTTTATAAAAATTAATACTGTGGACAAACTGCGGACTTTTATTAAAATTGAGAACTGTGGACAAACTGTGGTCTTTTTTAAAAATTGAGAATTGTGGACAAACTGTGGACTTTTATAAAAATTGAGAACTGTGGACAAACTGTGGACTTTTATTAAAATTGAGAACTGTGGACAAACTGTGGACTTTTATTAAAATTGAGAACTGTGGACAAACTGTGGACTTTGATAAAAATTAATACTGTGGACAAACTGCGGACTTTTATAAAAATTAATACTGTGGACAAACTGCGGACTTTTATAAAAATTAATACTGTGGACAAACTGCGGACTTTTATAAAAATTAATACTGTGGACAAACTGCGGACTTTTATTAAAATTAATACTGTGGACAAACTGCGGACTTTTATTAAAATTGAGAACTGTGGACAAACTGTGGTCTTTTTTAAAAATTGAGAATTGTGGACAAACTGTGGACTTTTATAAAAATTGAGAACTGTGGACAAACTGTGGACTTTTATTAAAATTGAGAACTGTGGACAAACTGTGGACTTTTATTAAAATTGAGAACTGTGGACAAACTGTGGACTTTGATAAAAATTGAGAACTGTGGACAAACTGCGGACTTTTATAAAAATTGAGAACTGTGGACAAACTGTGGACTTTTATTAAAATTGAGAACTGTGGACAAACTGTGGACTTTTATTAAAATTGAGAACTGTGGACAAACTGTGGACTTTGATAAAAATTGAGAACTGTGGACAAACTGCGGACTTTTATAAAAATTAATACTGTGGACAAACTGCGGACTTTTATAAAAATTAATACTGTGGACAAACTGTGGACTTTGATAAAAATTAATACTGTGGACAAACTGCGGACTTTTATAAAAATTAATACTGTGGACAAACTGCGGACTTTTATAAAAATTAATACTGTGGACAAACTGTGGACTTTTATAAAAATTAATACTGTGGACAAACTGCGGACTTTTATAAAAATTAATACTGTGGACAAACTGTGGACTTTTATAAAAATTAATACTGTGGACAAACTGTGGACTTTGATAAAAATTAATACTGTGGACAAACTGCGGACTTTTATAAAAATTAATACTGTGGACAAACTGTGGACTTTTATTAAAATTGAGAACTGTGGACAAACTGTGGTCTTTTTTAAAAATTGAGAATTGTGGACAAACTGTGGACTTTTATAAAAATTGAGAACTGTGGACAAACTGTGGACTTTTATTAAAATTGAGAACTGTGGACAAACTGTGGACTTTTATTAAAATTGAGAACTGTGGACAAACTGTGGACTTTTATTAAAATTGAGAACTGTGGACAAACTGTGGACTTTGATAAAAATTAATACTGTGGACAAACTGCGGACTTTTATAAAAATTAATACTGTGGACAAACTGCGGACTTTTATAAAAATTAATACTGTGGACAAACTGCGGACTTTTATAAAAATTAATACTGTGGACAAACTGCGGACTTTTATTAAAATTAATACTGTGGACAAACTGCGGACTTTTATTAAAATTGAGAACTGTGGACAAACTGTGGTCTTTTTTAAAAATTGAGAATTGTGGACAAACTGTGGACTTTTATAAAAATTGAGAACTGTGGACAAACTGTGGACTTTTATTAAAATTGAGAACTGTGGACAAACTGTGGACTTTTATTAAAATTGAGAACTGTGGACAAACTGTGGACTTTGATAAAAATTAATACTGTGGACAAACTGCGGACTTTTATAAAAATTAATACTGTGGACAAACTGCGGACTTTTATAAAAATTAATACTGTGGACAAACTGCGGACTTTTATAAAAATTAATACTGTGGACAAACTGCGGACTTTTATTAAAATTAATACTGTGGACAAACTGCGGACTTTTATTAAAATTGAGAACTGTGGACAAACTGTGGTCTTTTTTAAAAATTGAGAATTGTGGACAAACTGTGGACTTTTATAAAAATTGAGAACTGTGGACAAACTGTGGACTTTTTATTAAAATTGAGAACTGTGGACAAACTGTGGACTTTTATTAAAATTGAGAACTGTGGACAAACTGTGGACTTTGATAAAAATTGAGAACTGTGGACAAACTGCGGACTTTTATAAAAATTAATACTGTGGACAAACTGCGGACTTTTATAAAAATTAATACTGTGGACAAACTGTGGACTTTGATAAAAATTAATACTGTGGACAAACTGCGGACTTTTATAAAAATTAATACTGTGGACAAACTGCGGACTTTTATAAAAATTAATACTGTGGACAAACTGTGGACTTTTATAAAAATTAATACTGTGGACAAACTGTGGACTTTGATAAAAATTAATACTGTGGACAAACTGCGGACTTTTATAAAAATTAATACTGTGGACAAACTGTGGACTTTGATAAAAATTAATACTGTGGACAAACTGTGGACTTTTATAAAAATTGAGAACTGTGGACAAACTGTGGACTTTTTTTAAAAATTGAGAACTGTGGACAAACTGTGGACTTTTTTAAAAATTGAGAATTGTGGACAAACTGTGGACTTTTATAAAAATTGAGAACTGTGGACAAACTGTGGACTTTGATAAAAATTAATACTGTGGACAAACTGCGGACTTTTATAAAAATTAATACTGTGGACAAACTGCGGACTTTTATAAAAATTAATACTGTGGACAAACTGTGGACTTTGATAAAAATTAATACTGTGGACAAACTGCGGACTTTTATAAAAATTAATACTGTGGACAAACTGCGGACTTTTATAAAAATTAATACTGTGGACAAACTGTGGACTTTTATAAAAATTAATACTGTGGACAAACTGTGGACTTTTATAAAAATTGAGAACTGTGGACAAACTGTGGACTTTTTTTAAAAATTGAGAACTGTGGACAAACTGTGGACTTTTATTAAAATTGAGAACTGTGGACAAACTGCGGACTTTTATAAAAATTAATACTGTGGACAAACTGCGGACTTTTATAAAAATTAATACTGTGGACAAACTGCGGACTTTTATAAAAATTAATACTGTGGACAAACTGTGGACTTTTATAAAAATTAATACTGTGGACAAACTGCGGACTTTTATAAAAATTGAGAACTGTGGACAAACTGTGGACTTTTATAAAAATTGAGAACTGTGGACAAACTGTGGACTTTGATAAAAATTAATACTGTGGACAAACTGCGGACTTTTATAAAAATTAATACTGTGGACAAACTGTGGACTTTGATAAAAATTAATACTGTGGACAAACTGTGGACTTTTATAAAAATTGAGAACTGTGGACAAACTGTGGACTTTTTTAAAAATTGAGAACTGTGGACAAACTGTGGACTTTTTTAAAAATTGAGAATTGTGGACAAACTGTGGACTTTTATAAAAATTGAGAACTGTGGACAAACTGTGGACTTTGATAAAAATTAATACTGTGGACAAACTGCGGACTTTTATAAAAATTAATACTGTGGACAAACTGCGGACTTTTATAAAAATTAATACTGTGGACAAACTGTGGACTTTGATAAAAATTAATACTGTGGACAAACTGCGGACTTTTATAAAAATTAATACTGTGGACAAACTGTGGACTTTTATAAAAATTAATACTGTGGACAAACTGTGGACTTTTATAAAAATTGAGAACTGTGGACAAACTGTGGACTTTTTTAAAAATTGAGAACTGTGGACAAACTATGGACTTTTATTAAAATTGAGAACTGTGGACAAACTGCGGACTTTTATAAAAATTAATACTGTGGACAAACTGCGGACTTTTTTTAAAAAATTGAGAACTGTGGACAAACTGTGGACTTTGATAAAAATTAATACTGTGGACAAACTGCGGACTTTTATAAAAATTAATACTGTGGACAAACTGTGGACTTTTATAAAAATTAATACTGTGGACAAACTGTGGACTTTTATAAAAATTGAGAACTGTGGACAAACTGTGGACTTTTTTAAAAATTGAGAACTGTGGACAAACTATGGACTTTTATTAAAATTGAGAACTGTGGACAAACTGCGGACTTTTATAAAAATTAATACTGTGGACAAACTGCGGACTTTTTTTAAAAATTGAGAACTGTGGACAAACTGTGGACTTTGATAAAAATTAATACTGTGGACAAACTGCGGACTTTTATAAAAATTAATACTGTGGACAAACTGTGGACTTTTATAAAAATTAATACTGTGGACAAACTGCGGACTTTTATAAAAATTAATACTGTGGACAAACTGTGGACTTTTATAAAAATTAATACTGTGGACAAACTGTGGACTTTTATAAAAATTGAGAACTGTGGACAAACTGTGGACTTTTTTAAAAATTGAGAACTGTGGACAAACTATGGACTTTTATTAAAATTGAGAACTGTGGACAAACTGCGGACTTTTATAAAAATTAATACTGTGGACAAACTGCGGACTTTTATAAAAATTAATACTGTGGACAAACTGTGGACTTTTATAAAAATTAATACTGTGGACAAACTGTGGACTTTATAAAAATTGAGAACTGTGGACAAACTGTGGACTTTTTTAAAAATTGAGAACTGTGGACAAACTATGGACTTTTATTAAAATTGAGAACTGTGGACAAACTGCGGACTTTTATAAAAATTAATACTGTGGACAAACTGCGGACTTTTTTTAAAAATTGAGAACTGTGGACAAACTGTGGACTTTTATAAAAATTAATACTGTGGACAAACTGTGGACTTTTATAAAAATTGAGAACTGTGGACAAACTGTGGACTTTTTTAAAAATTGAGAACTGTGGACAAACTATGGACTTTTATTAAAATTGAGAACTGTGGACAAACTGCGGACTTTTATAAAAATTAATACTGTGGACAAACTGCGGACTTTTTTTAAAAATTGAGAACTGTGGACAAACTGTGGACTTTGATAAAAATTAATACTGTGGACAAACTGCGGACTTTTATAAAAATTAATACTGTGGACAAACTGTGGACTTTTTTTAAAAATTGAGAACTGTGGACAAACTGTGGACTTTTTTAAAAATTGAGAACTGTGGACAAACTGTGGACTTTTATTAAAATTGAGAACTGTGGACAAACTGCGGACTTTTATAAAAATTAATACTGTGGACAAACTGCGGACTTTTTTTAAAAATTGAGAACTGTGGACAAACTGTGGACTTTGATAAAAATTAATACTGTGGACAAACTGCGGACTTTTATAAAAATTAATACTGTGGACAAACTGTGGACTTTGATAAAAATTAATACTGTGGACAAACTGCGGACTTTTATAAAAATTAATACTGTGGACAAACTGCGGACTTTTATAAAAATTAATACTGTGGACAAACTGCGGACTTTTATTAAAATTGAGAACTGTGGACAAACTGTGGACTTTTATAAAAATTGAGAACTGTGGACAAACTGTGGACTTTTATAAAACTTAATACTGTGGACAAACTGCGGACTTTTTTAAAAACTGAGAACTGTGGACAAACTGCGGACTTTTATAAAAATTAATACTGTGGACAAACTGCGGACTTTTTTTAAAAATTGAGAACTGTGGACAAACTGTGGACTTTGATAAAAATTAATACTGTGGACAAACTGCGGACTTTTTTTAAAAATTGAGAACTGTGGACAAACTGTGGACTTTTATAAAAATTAATACTGTGGACAAACTGTGGACTTTTATAAAAATTGAGAACTGTGGACAAACTGTGGACTTTTTTAAAAATTGAGAACTGTGGACAAACTATGGACTTTTATTAAAATTGAGAACTGTGGACAAACTGCGGACTTTTATAAAAATTAATACTGTGGACAAACTGCGGACTTTTTTTAAAAATTGAGAACTGTGGACAAACTGTGGACTTTGATAAAAATTAATACTGTGGACAAACTGCGGACTTTTATAAAAATTAATACTGTGGACAAACTGTGGACTTTTTTTAAAAATTGAGAACTGTGGACAAACTGTGGACTTTTTTAAAAATTGAGAACTGTGGACAAACTGTGGACTTTTATTAAAATTGAGAACTGTGGACAAACTGCGGACTTTTATAAAAATTAATACTGTGGACAAACTGCGGACTTTTTTTAAAAATTGAGAACTGTGGACAAACTGTGGACTTTGATAAAAATTAATACTGTGGACAAACTGCGGACTTTTATAAAAATTAATACTGTGGACAAACTGTGGACTTTGATAAAAATTAATACTGTGGACAAACTGCGGACTTTTATAAAAATTAATACTGTGGACAAACTGCGGACTTTTATAAAAATTAATACTGTGGACAAACTGCGGACTTTTATTAAAATTGAGAACTGTGGACAAACTGTGGACTTTTATAAAAATTGAGAACTGTGGACAAACTGTGGACTTTTATAAAACTTAATACTGTGGACAAACTGCGGACTTTTTTAAAAACTGAGAACTGTGGACAAACTGCGGACTTTTATAAAAATTAATACTGTGGACAAACTGCGGACTTTTATAAAAATTAATACTGTGGACAAACTGCGGACTTTTATTAAAATTGAGAACTGTGGACAAACTGTGGACTTTTATAAAAATTGAGAACTGTGGACAAACTGTGGACTTTTATAAAAATTAATACTGTGGACAAACTGCGGAGTTTTTTAAAAATTGAGAACTGTGGACAAACTGTGGGTTTTTTTAAAAATTGAGAACTGTGGACAAACTGTGGACTTTTATAAAAATTGAGAACTGTGGACAAACTGTGGACTTTTATAAAAATTAATACTGTGGACAAACTGCGGACTTTTATTAAAATTTAGAACTGTGGACAAACTGCGGTCTTTTATTAAAATTGAGAACTGTAGACAAACTGTGGACTTTTATAAAAATTAATACTGTGGACAAACTGCGGACTTTTTTAAAAATTGAGAACTGTGGACAAACTGTGGACTTTTATAAAAATTAATACTGTGGACAAACTGTGGACTTTTATAAAAATTAATACTGTGGACAAACTGCGGACTTTTATTAAAATTGAGAACTGTGGACAAACTGTGGACTTTTATAAAAATTGAGAACTGTGGACAAACTGTGGACTTTTATAAAAATTAATACTGTGGACAAACTGCGGACTTTTATTAAAATTTAGAACTGTGGACAAACTGCGGTCTTTTATTAAAATTGAGAACTGTGGACAAACTGTGGACATTTATTAAAATTGAGAACTGTGGACAAACTGCGGACTTTTATAAAAATTAATACTGTGGACAAACTGTGGACTTTTATTAAAATTGAGAACTGTGGACAAACTGTGGACTTTTATAAAAATTAATACTGTGGACAAACTGTGGACTTTTATAAAAATTAATACTGTGGACAAACTGCGGACTTTTATTAAAATTGAGAACTGTGGACAAACTGTGGACATTTATTAAAATTGAGAACTGTGGACAAACTGCGGACTTTTATAAAAATTAATACTGTGGACAAACTGTGGACTTTTATTAAAATTGAGAACTGTGGACAAACTGTGGACTTTTATAAAAATTAATACTGAGGACAAACTGTGGACTTTTATTAAAATTGAAAACTGTGGACAAACTGTGGACTTTTATAAAAATTAATACTGTGGACAAACTGCGGTCTTTTATTAAAATTGAGAACTGTGGACAAACTGTGGACTTTTATAAAAATTAATACTGTGGACAAACTGCGGACTTTTTTAAAAATTGAGAACTGTGGACAAACTGTGGACTTTTATAAAAATTAATACTGTGGACAAACTGTGGACTTTTATAAAAATTAATACTGTGGGCAAACTGCGGACTTTTATTAAAATTGAGAACTGTGGACAAACTGTGGACTTTTATAAAAATTAATACTGAGGACAAACTGTGGACTTTTATAAAAATTAATACTGTGGACAAACTGCGGACTTTTATTAAAATTGAGAACTGTGGACAAACTGCGGACTTTTATAAAAATTAATACTGTGGACAAACTGTGGACTTTTATTAAAATTAATACTGTGGACAAACTGTGGACTTTTATAAAAATTAATACTGTGGACAAACTGCGGAGTTTTTTAAAAATTGAGAACTGTGGACAAACTGTGGGTTTTTTTAAAAATTGAGAACTGTGGACAAACTGTGGACTTTTATAAAAATTAATACTGTCGACAAACTGTGGACTTTTATAAAAATTAATACTGTGGACAAACTGCGGACTTTTATTAAAATTTAGAACTGTGGACAAACTGCGGTCTTTTATTAAAATTGAGAACTGTGGACAAACTGTGGACTTTTATAAAAATTAATACTGTGGACAAACTGTGGACTTTTATAAAAATTAATACTGTGGACAAACTGCGGACTTTTATAAAAATTAATACTGTGGACAAACTGTGGACTTTTATTAAAATTGAGAACTGTGGACAAACTGTGGACTTTTATAAAAATTAATACTGAGGACAAACTGTGGACTTTTATTAAAATTGAAAACTGTGGACAAACTGTGGACTTTTTTAAAAATTAATACTGTGGACAAACTGTGGACTTTTATTAAAATTGAGAACTGTGGACAAACTGTGGACTTTTATAAAAATTAATACTGAGGACAAACTGTGGACTTTTATTAAAATTGAGAACTGTGGACAAACTGTGGACTTTTATAAAAATTAATACTGAGGACAAACTGTGGACTTTTATTAAAATTGAAAACTGTGGACAAACTGTGGACTTTTATAAAAATTGAGAACTGTGGACAAACTCTGGACTTTTATTAAAATTGAGAACTGTGGACAAACTGTGGACTTTTATTAAAATTGAGAACTGTGGACAAACTGTGGACTTTTTTAAAAATTGAGAACTGTGGACAAACTGTGGACTTTTATAAAAATTAATACTGTGGACAAACTGTGGACTTTTATAAAAATTAATACTGAGGACAAACTGTGGACTTTTATTAAAATTGAAAACTGTGGACAAACTGTGGACTTTTATAAAAATTGAGAACTGTGGAGAAACTGTGGACTTTTATAAAAATTAATACTGTGGACAAACTGCGGACTTTTTTAAAAATTGAGAACTGTGGACAAACTGTGGACTTTTATAAAAATTAATACTGAGGACAAACTGTGGACTTTTATTAAAATTGAAAACTGTGGACAAACTGTGGACTTTTTTAAAAATTAATACTGTGGACAAACTGTGGACTTTTATTAAAATTGAGAACTGTGGACAAACTGTGGAATTTATTAAAATTGAGAACTGTGGAGAAACTGTGGACTTTTATAAAAATTAATACTGTGGACAAACTGCGGACTTTTTTAAAAATTAATACTGTGGACAAACTGTGGACTTTTATAAAAATTAATACTGTGGACAAACTGCGGACTTTTATTAAAATTGAGAACTGTGGACAAACTGTGGACATTTATTAAAATTGAGAACTGTGGAGAAACTGTGGACTTTTATAAAAATTAATACTGTGGACAAACTGCGGACTTTTTTAAAAATTGAGAACTGTGGACAAACTGTGGACTTTTATAAAAATTAATACTGAGGACAAACTGTGGACTTTTATTAAAATTGAAAACTGTGGACAAACTGTGGACTTTTATAAAAATTGAGAACTGTGGACAAACTGTGGACTTTTATAAAAATTGAGAACTGTGGACAAACTCTGGACTTTTATTAAAATTGAGAACTGTGGACAAACTGTGGACTTTTATAAAAATTGAGAACTGTGGACAAACTGCGGACTTTTATAAAAATTAATACTGTGGACAAACTGTGGACTTTTATAAAAATTAATACTGAGGACAAACTGTGGACTTTTATTAAAATTGAAAACTGTGGACAAACTGTGGACTTTTATAAAAATTGAGAACTGTGGACAAACTGTGGACTTTTATAAAAATTGAGAACTGTGGACAAACTCTGGACTTTTATTAAAATTGAGAACTGTGGACAAACTGTGGACTTTTATAAAAATTGAGAACTGTGGACAAACTCTGGACTTTTATAAAAATTAATACTGTGGACAAACTGTGGACTTTTATAAAAATTAATACTGTGGACAAACTGCGGACTTTTATTAAAATTGAGAACTGTGGACAAACTGTGGACTTTTATAAAAATTAATACTGTGGACAAACTGTGGACTTTTATAAAAATTAATACTGTGGACAAACTGCGGACTTTTATTAAAATTGAGAACTGTGGACAAACTGTGGACTTTTATAAAAATTAATACTGAGGACAAACTGTGGACTTTTATTAAAATTGAAAACTGTGGACAAACTGTGGACTTTTATAAAAATTGAGAACTGTGGACAAACTGTGGACTTTTATAAAAATTGAGAACTGTGGACAAACTCTGGACTTTTATTAAAATTGAGAACTGTGGACAAACTGTGGACTTTTATAAAAATTGAGAACTGTGGACAAACTGCGGACTTTTATAAAAATTAATACTGTGGACAAACTGTGGACTTTTATAAAAATTAATACTGTGGACAAACTGCGGACTTTTATTAAAATTGAGAACTGTGGACAAACTGTGGACTTTTATAAAAATTAATACTGTGGACAAACTGTGGACTTTTATAAAAATTAATACTGTGGACAAACTGCGGACTTTTATTAAAATTGAGAACTGTGGACAAACTGTGGACATTTATTAAAATTGAGAACTGTGGACAAACTGCGGACTTTTATAAAAATTAAAACTGTGGACAAACTGCGGTCTTTTATTAAAATTGAGAACTGTGGACAAACTGTGGACTTTTATAAAAATTGAGAACTGTGGAGAAACTGTGGACTTTTATAAAAATTAATACTGTGGACAAACTGCGGACTTTTTTAAAAATTGAGAACTGTGGACAAACTGTGGACTTTTATAAAAATTAATACTGTGGACAAACTGTGGACTTTTATAAAAATTAATACTGAGGACAAACTGTGGACTTTTATTAAAATTGAAAACTGTGGACAAACTGTGGACTTTTATAAAAATTGAGAACTGTGGACAAACTCTGGACTTTTATTAAAATTGAGAACTGTGGACAAACTGTGGACTTTTATAAAAATTAATACTGTGGACAAACTGTGGACTTTTATAAAAATTAATACTGTGGACAAACTGCGGACTTTTATAAAAAATAATACTGTGGACAAACTGTGGACTTTTATAAAAATTAATACTGTGGACAAACTGCGGACTTTTATTAAAATTGAGAACTGTGGACAAACTGCGGACTTTTATAAAAATTAAAACTGTGGACAAACTGCGGTCTTTTATTAAAATTGAGAACTGTGGACAAACTGTGGACTTTTATAAAAATTGAGAACTGTGGAGAAACTGTGGACTTTTATAAAAATTAATACTGTGGACAAACTGCGGACTTTTTTAAAAATTGAGAACTGTGGACAAACTGTGGACTTTTATAAAAATTAAAACTGTGGACAAACTGCGGAGTTTTATAAAAATTAATACTGTGGACAAACTGCGGACTTTTATACAAATTAATACTGTGGACAAACTGCGGACTTTTATAAAAATTAATACTGTGGACAAACTGTGGACTTTTATAAAAATTAATACTGTGGACAAACTGTGGACTTTTATAAAAATTAATACTGTGGACAAACTGCGGACTTTATTAAAAATTGAGAACTGTGGACAAACTGTGGACTTTTATAAAAATTAATACTGTGGACAAACTGTGGACTTTTATAAAAATTAATACTGTGGACAAACTGCGGACTTTTATTAAAATTGAGAACTGTGGACAAACTGTGGACTTTTATAAAAATTAATACTGAGGACAAACTGTGGACTTTTATTAAAATTGAAAACTGTGGACAAACTGTGGACTTTTATAAAAATTGAGAACTGTGGACAAACTCTGGACTTTTATTAAAATTGAGAACTGTGGACAAACTGTGGACTTTTATTAAAATTGAGAACTGTGGACAAACTGTGGACTTTTTTAAAAATTGAGAACTGTGGACAAACTGTGGACTTTTATAAAAATTAATACTGTGGACAAACTGTGGACTTTTATAAAAATTAATACTGAGGACAAACTGTGGACTTTTATTAAAATTGAAAACTGTGGACAAACTGTGGACTTTTATAAAAATTGAGAACTGTGGACAAACTCTGGACTTTTATTAAAATTGAGAACTGTGGACAAACTGTGGACTTTTATAAAAATTGAGAACTGTGGACAAACTCTGGACTTTTATTAAAATTGAGAACTGTGGACAAACTGTGGACATTTATTAAAATTGAGAACTGTGGACAAACTGTGGACTTTTATTAAAATTGAGAACTGTGGACAAACTGTGGACTTTTATAAAAATTAATACTGAGGACAAACTGTGGACTTTTATTAAAATTGAAAACTGTGGACAAACTGTGGACTTTTATAAAAATTGAGAACTGTGGACAAACTCTGGACTTTTATTAAAATTGAGAACTGTGGACAAACTGTGGACTTTTATTAAAATTGAGAACTGTGGACAAACTGTGGACTTTTTTAAAAATTGAGAACTGTGGACAAACTGTGGACTTTTATAAAAATTAATACTGTGGACAAACTGTGGACTTTTATAAAAATTAATACTGTGGACAAACTGTGGACATTTATTAAAATTGAGAACTGTGGACAAACTGTGGACTTTTATTAAAATTGAGAACTGTGGACAAACTGTGGACTTTTATAAAAATTAATACTGTGAACAAACTGTGGACTTTTATAAAAATTGAGAACTGTGGACAAACTGTGGACTTTTATAAAAATTAATACTGTGAACAAACTTTGGACTTTTATAAAAATTAATACTGAGGACAAACTGTGGACTTTTATTAAAATTGAGAACTGTGGACAAACTGCGGACTTTTATTAAAATTGAGAACTGTCGACAAACTGCGGACTTTTATAAAAATTGAGAACTGTGGATAAAGTGTGGACTTTTATAAAAATTAATACCGTGGACAAACTGCGGACTTTTATTAAAATTGAGAACTGTCGACAAACTGTGGACTTTTATAAAAATTAATACTGTGAACAAACTTTGGACTTTTATAAAAATTAATACTGAGGACAAACTGTGGACTTTTATAAAAATTGAGAACTGTGGACAAACTGCGGACTTTTATTAAAATTGAGAACTGTCGACAAACTGTGGACTTTTATAAAAATTAATACTGTGGACAAACTGTGGACTTTTATAAAAATTGAGAACTGTGGACAAACTGTGGACTTTTATAAAAATTAATACTGTGAACAAACTTTGGACTTTTATAAAAATTAATACTGAGGACAAACTGTGGACTTTTATTAAAATTGAGAACTGTGGACAAACTGCGGACTTTTATAAAAATTGAGAACTGTGGATAAAGTGTGGACTTTTATAAAAATTAATACCGTGGACAAACTGCGGACTTTTATTAAAATTGAGAACTGTCGACAAACTGTGGACTTTTATAAAAATTAATACTGTGGACAAACTGTGGACTTTTATAAAAATTGAGAACTGTGGACAAACTGTGGACTTTTATAAAAATTAATACTGTGAACAAACTTTGGACTTTTATAAAAATTAATACTGAGGACAAACTGTGGACTTTTATTAAAATTGAGAACTGTGGACAAACTGCGGACTTTTATTAAAATTGAGAACTGTCGACAAACTGTGGACTTTTATAAAAATTAATACTGTGGACAAACTGTGGACTTTTATAAAAATTGAGAACTGTGGACAAACTGTGGACTTTTATAAAAATTAATACTGTGAACAAACTTTGGACTTTTATAAAAATTAATACTGAGGACAAACTGTGGACTTTTATTAAAATTGAGAACTGTGGACAAACTGTGGACTTTTATAAAAATTAATACTGTGAACAAACTTTGGACTTTTATAAAAATTAATACTGAGGACAAACTGTGGACTTTTATTAAAATTGAGAACTGTGGACAAACTGCGGACTTTTATTAAAATTGAGAACTGTCGACAAACTGTGGACTTTTATAAAAATTAATACTGAGTACAAACTGTGGACTTTTATTAAAATTGAGAACTGTGGACAAACTGTGGACTTTTATAAAAATTAATACTGTGGACAAACTGTGGACTTTTATAAAAATTAATACTGTGGACAAACTGCGGACTTTTATAAAAATTAATACTGAGGACAAACTGCGGACTTTTATAAAAATTAATACTGTGGACAAACTGTGGACTTTTATTAAAATTGAGAACTGTCGACAAACTGTGGACTTTTATAAAAATTAATACTGTGGACAAACTGCGGACTTTTATAAAAATTAATACTGTGGACAAACTTTTGGACTTTTATAAAAATTAATACTGAGGACAAACTGTGGACTTTTATTAAAATTGAGAACTGTGGACAAACTGTGGACTTTTATAAAAATTAATACTGTGAACAAACTTTGGAATTTTATAAAAATTAATACTGAGGACAAACTGTGGACTTTTATTAAAATTGAGAACTGTGGACAAACTTTGGACTTTTATAAAAATTAATACTGTGGACAAACTGCGGACTTTTATAAAAATTAATACTGTGGACAAACTTTGGACTTTTATAAAAATTAATACTGAGGACAAACTGTGGACTTTTATTAAAATTGAGAACTGTGGACAAACTGCGGACTTTTATTAAAATTGAGAACTGTCGACAAACTGTGGTCTTTTATAAAAATTAATACTGTGAACAAACTTTGGACTTTTATAAAAATTAATACTGAGGACAAACTGTGGACTTTTATGAAAATTGAGAACTGTGGACAAACTGTGGACTTTTATAAAAATTAATACTGTGAACAAACTTTGGAATTTTATAAAAATTAATACTGAGGACAAACTGTGGACTTTTATTAAAATTGAGAACTGTGGACAAACTTTGGACTTTTATAAAAATTAATACTGTGGACAAACTTTGGACTTTTATAAAAATTAATACTGTGGACAAACTGTGGACTTTTATAAAAATTGAGAACTGTGGACAAACTGTGGTCTTTTATAAAAATTAATACTGTGAACAAACTTTGGACTTTTATAAAAATTAATACTGAGGACAAACTGTGGACTTTTATTAAAATTGAGAACTGTGGACAAACTGCGGACTTTTATTAAAATTGAGAACTGTCGACAAACTGTGGACTTTTATAAAAATTAATACTGTGGACAAACTTTGGACTTTTATAAAAATTAATACTGTGGACAAACTTTGGACTTTTATAAAAATTAATACTGTGGACAAACTGCGGACTTTTATAAAAATTAATACTGTGGACAAACTTTGGACTTTTATAAAAATTAATACTGAGGACAAACTGTGGACTTTTATTAAAATTGAGAACTGTGGACAAACTTTGGACTTTTATAAAAATTAATACTGAGGACAAACTGTGGACTTTTATTAAAATTGAGAACTGTGGACAAACTGCGGACTTTTATTAAAATTGAGAACTGTCGACAAACTGTGGACTTTTATAAAAATTAATACTGTGGACAAACTTTGGACTTTTATAAAAATTAATACTGTGGACAAACTTTGGACTTTTATAAAAATTAATACTGTGGACAAACTGTGGACTTTTATAAAAATTGAGAACTGTGGACAAACTGTGGTCTTTTATAAAAATTAATACTGTGAACAAACTTTGGAATTTTATAAAAATTAATACTGTGGACAAACTTTGGACTTTTATAAAAATTGAGAACTGTGGACAAACTTTGGACTTTTATAAAAATTAATACTGTGGACAAACTGCGGACTTTTATAAAAATTAATACTGTGGACAAACTTTGGACTTTTATAAAAATTAATACTGAGGACAAACTGTGGACTTTTATTAAAATTGAGAACTGTGGACAAACTGCGGACTTTTATTAAAATTGAGAACTGTCGACAAACTGTGGACTTTTATAAAAATTAATACTGTGGACAAACTGTGGACTTTTATAAAAATTGAGAACTGTGGACAAACTGTGGTCTTTTATAAAAATTAATACTGTGAACAAACTTTGGAATTTTATAAAAATTAATACTGAGGACAAACTGTGGACTTTTATTAAAATTGAGAACTGTGGACAAACTTTGGACTTTTATAAAAATTAATACTGTGGACAAACTGCGGACTTTTATAAAAATTAATACTGTGGACAAACTTTGGACTTTTATAAAAATTAATACTGAGGACAAACTGTGGACTTTTATTAAAATTGAGAACTGTGGACAAACTGCGGACTTTTATTAAAATTGAGAACTGTCGACAAACTGTGGACTTTTATAAAAATTAATACTGTGGACAAACTGCGGACTTTTATAAAAATTAATACTGTGAACAAACTTTGGACTTTTATAAAAATTAATACTGTGGACAAACTGCGGACTTTTATAAAAATTAATACTGTGGACAAACTTTGGACTTTTATAAAAATTAATACTGAGGACAAACTGTGGACTTTTATTAAAATTGAGAACTGTGGACAAACTGCGGACTTTTATTAAAATTGAGAACTGTCGACAAACTGTGGACTTTTATAAAAATTAATACTGTGGACAAACTGTGGACTTTTATAAAAATTGAGAACTGTGGACAAACTGTGGTCTTTTATAAAAATTAATACTGTGAACAAACTTTGGACTTTTATAAAAATTAATACTGAGGACAAACTGTGGACTTTTATTAAAATTGAGAACTGTGGACAAACTGCGGACTTTTATTAAAATTGAGAACTGTCGACAAACTGTGGACTTTTATAAAAATTAATACTGTGGACAAACTGTGGACTTTTATAAAAATTGAGAACTGTGGACAAACTGTGGTCTTTTATAAAAATTAATACTGTGAACAAACTTTGGACTTTTATAAAAATTAATACTGAGGACAAACTGTGGACTTTTATTAAAATTGAGAACTGTGGACAAACTGTGGACTTTTATAAAAATTAATACTGTGGACAAACTGTGGACTTTTATAAAAATTAATACTGTGGACAAACTGCGGACTTTTATAAAAATTAATACTGAGGACAAACTGCGGACTTTTATAAAAATTAATACTGTGGACAAACTGTGGACTTTTATTAAAATTGAGAACTGTCGACAAACTGTGGACTTTTATAAAAATTAATACTGTGGACAAACTGCGGACTTTTATAAAAATTAATACTGTGGACAAACTTTGGACTTTTATAAAAATTAATACTGAGGACAAACTGTGGACTTTTATTAAAATTGAGAACTGTGGACAAACTGTGGACTTTTATAAAAATTAATACTGTGAACAAACTTTGGAATTTTATAAAAATTAATACTGAGGACAAACTGTGGACTTTTATAAAAATTAATACTGAGGACAAACTGTGGACTTTTATTAAAATTGAGAACTGTGGACAAACTGTGGACTTTTATAAAAATTAATACTGTGAACAAACTTTGGACTTTTATAAAAATTAATACTGAGGACAAACTGTGGACTTTTATTAAAATTGAGAACTGTGGACAAACTGCGGACTTTTATTAAAATTGAGAACTGTCGACAAACTGTGGACTTTTATAAAAATTAATACTGAGTACAAACTGTGGACTTTTATTAAAATTGAGAACTGTGGACAAACTGTGGACTTTTATAAAAATTAATACTGTGGACAAACTGTGGACTTTTATAAAAATTAATACTGTGGACAAACTGCGGACTTTTATAAAAATTAATACTGAGGACAAACTGCGGACTTTTATAAAAATTAATACTGTGGACAAACTGTGGACTTTTATTAAAATTGAGAACTGTCGACAAACTGTGGACTTTTATAAAAATTAATACTGTGGACAAACTGCGGACTTTTATAAAAATTAATACTGTGGACAAACTTTGGACTTTTATAAAAATTAATACTGAGGACAAACTGTGGACTTTTATTAAAATTGAGAACTGTGGACAAACTGTGGACTTTTATAAAAATTAATACTGTGAACAAACTTTGGAATTTTATAAAAATTAATACTGAGGACAAACTGTGGACTTTTATTAAAATTGAGAACTGTGGACAAACTTTGGACTTTTATAAAAATTAATACTGTGGACAAACTGCGGACTTTTATAAAAATTAATACTGTGGACAAACTTTGGACTTTTATAAAAATTAATACTGAGGACAAACTGTGGACTTTTATTAAAATTGAGAACTGTGGACAAACTGCGGACTTTTATTAAAATTGAGAACTGTCGACAAACTGTGGTCTTTTATAAAAATTAATACTGTGAACAAACTTTGGACTTTTATAAAAATTAATACTGAGGACAAACTGTGGACTTTTATGAAAATTGAGAACTGTGGACAAACTGTGGACTTTTATAAAAATTAATACTGTGAACAAACTTTGGAATTTTATAAAAATTAATACTGAGGACAAACTGTGGACTTTTATTAAAATTGAGAACTGTGGACAAACTTTGGACTTTTATAAAAATTAATACTGTGGACAAACTTTGGACTTTTATAAAAATTAATACTGTGGACAAACTGTGGACTTTTATAAAAATTGAGAACTGTGGACAAACTGTGGTCTTTTATAAAAATTAATACTGTGAACAAACTTTGGACTTTTATAAAAATTAATACTGAGGACAAACTGTGGACTTTTATTAAAATTGAGAACTGTGGACAAACTGCGGACTTTTATTAAAATTGAGAACTGTCGACAAACTGTGGACTTTTATAAAAATTAATACTGTGGACAAACTTTGGACTTTTATAAAAATTAATACTGTGGACAAACTTTGGACTTTTATTAAAATTGAGAACTGTGGACAAACTTTGGACTTTTATAAAAATTAATACTGAGGACAAACTGTGGACTTTTATTAAAATTGAGAACTGTGGACAAACTTTGGACTTTTATAAAAATTAATACTGAGGACAAACTGTGGACTTTTATTAAAATTGAGAACTGTGGACAAACTGCGGACTTTTATTAAAATTGAGAACTGTCGACAAACTGTGGACTTTTATAAAAATTAATACTGTGGACAAACTTTGGACTTTTATAAAAATTAATACTGTGGACAAACTGCGGACTTTTATAAAAATTAATACTGTGGACAAACTTTGGACTTTTATAAAAATTAATACTGAGGACAAACTGTGGACTTTTATTAAAATTGAGAACTGTGGACAAACTTTGGACTTTTATAAAAATTAATACTGAGGACAAACTGTGGACTTTTATTAAAATTGAGAACTGTGGACAAACTGCGGACTTTTATTAAAATTGAGAACTGTCGACAAACTGTGGACTTTTATAAAAATTAATACTGTGGACAAACTTTGGACTTTTATAAAAATTAATACTGTGGACAAACTTTGGACTTTTATAAAAATTAATACTGTGGACAAACTGTGGACTTTTATAAAAATTGAGAACTGTGGACAAACTGTGGTCTTTTATAAAAATTAATACTGTGAACAAACTTTGGAATTTTATAAAAATTAATACTGAGGACAAACTGTGGACTTTTATTAAAATTGAGAACTGTGGACAAACTTTGGACTTTTATAAAAATTAATACTGTGGACAAACTGCGGACTTTTATAAAAATTAATACTGTGGACAAACTTTGGACTTTTATAAAAATTAATACTGAGGACAAACTGTGGACTTTTATTAAAATTGAGAACTGTGGACAAACTGCGGACTTTTATTAAAATTGAGAACTGTCGACAAACTGTGGACTTTTATAAAAATTAATACTGTGGACAAACTGTGGACTTTTATAAAAATTGAGAACTGTGGACAAACTGTGGTCTTTTATAAAAATTAATACTGTGAACAAACTTTGGAATTTTATAAAAATTAATACTGAGGACAAACTGTGGACTTTTATTAAAATTGAGAACTGTGGACAAACTTTGGACTTTTATAAAAATTAATACTGTGGACAAACTGCGGACTTTTATAAAAATTAATACTGTGGACAAACTTTGGACTTTTATAAAAATTAATACTGAGGACAAACTGTGGACTTTTATTAAAATTGAGAACTGTGGACAAACTGCGGACTTTTATTAAAATTGAGAACTGTCGACAAACTGTGGACTTTTATAAAAATTAATACTGTGGACAAACTGCGGACTTTTATAAAAATTAATACTGTGAACAAACTTTGGACTTTTATAAAAATTAATACTGTGGACAAACTGCGGACTTTTATAAAAATTAATACTGTGGACAAACTTTGGACTTTTATAAAAATTAATACTGAGGACAAACTGTGGACTTTTATTAAAATTGAGAACTGTGGACAAACTGCGGACTTTTATTAAAATTGAGAACTGTCGACAAACTGTGGACTTTTATAAAAATTAATACTGTGGACAAACTGTGGACTTTTATAAAAATTGAGAACTGTGGACAAACTGTGGTCTTTTATAAAAATTAATACTGTGAACAAACTTTGGACTTTTATAAAAATTAATACTGAGGACAAACTGTGGACTTTTATTAAAATTGAGAACTGTGGACAAACTGCGGACTTTTATTAAAATTGAGAACTGTCGACAAACTGTGGACTTTTATAAAAATTAATACTGTGGACAAACTGTGGACTTTTATAAAAATTGAGAACTGTGGACAAACTGTGGTCTTTTATAAAAATTAATACTGTGAACAAACTTTGGACTTTTATAAAAATTAATACTGAGGACAAACTGTGGACTTTTATTAAAATTGAGAACTGTCGACAAACTGTGGACTTTTATAAAAATTAATACTGTGGACAAACTGTGGACTTTTATAAAAATTGAGAACTGTGGACAAACTGTGGTCTTTTATAAAAATTAATACTGTGGACAAACTTTGGACTTTTATAAAAATTAATACTGAGGACAAACTGTGGACTTTTATTAAAATTGAGAACTGTGGACAAACTGCGGACTTTTATTAAAATTGAGAACTGTCGACAAACTGTGGACTTTTATAAAAATTAATACTGTGGACAAACTGTGGACTTTTATAAAAATTGAGAACTGTGGACAAACTGTGGTCTTTTATAAAAATTAATACTGTGAACAAACTTTGGACTTTTATAAAAATTAATACTGAGGACAAACTGTGGACTTTTATTAAAATTGAGAACTGTGGACAAACTGCGGACTTTTATTAAAATTGAGAACTGTCGACAAACTGTGGACTTTTATAAAAATTAATACTGTGGACAAACTGTGGACTTTTATAAAAATTGAGAACTGTGGACAAACTGTGGTCTTTTATAAAAATTAATACTGTGAACAAACTTTGGACTTTTATAAAAATTAATACTGAGGACAAACTGTGGACTTTTATTAAAATTGAGAACTGTGGACAAACTGTGGACTTTTATAAAAATTAATACTGTGGACAAACTGTGGACTTTTATAAAAATTGAGAACTGTGGACAAACTGTGGTCTTTTATAAAAATTAATACTGTGGACAAACTTTGGACTTTTATAAAAATTAATACTGAGGACAAACTGTGGACTTTTATTAAAATTGAGAACTGTGGACAAACTGTGGACTTTTATAAAAATTAATACTGTGGACAAACTGCGAACTTTTATTAAAATTGAGAACTGTGGACAAACTGTGGTCTTTTATAAAAATTAATACTGTGGACAAACTTTGGACTTTTATAAAAATTAATACTGAGGACAAACTGTGGACTTTTATTAAAATTGAGAACTGTGGACAAACTGTGGACTTTTATAAAAATTAATACTGTGGACAAACTGCGAACTTTTATTAAAATTGAGAACTGTGGACAAACTGCGGACTTTTATTAAAATTGAGAACTGTCGACAAACTGTGGACTTTTATAAAAATTAATACTGTGGACAAACTGTGGACTTTTATAAAAATTGAGAACTGTGGACAAACTGTGGTCTTTTATAAAAATTAATACTGTGAACAAACTTTGGACTTTTATAAAAATTAATACTGAGGACAAACTGTGGACTTTTATGAAAATTGAGAACTGTGGACAAACTGCGGACTTTTATAAAAATTAATACTGTGGACAAACTGCGAACTTTTATTAAAATTGAGAACTGTGGACAAACTGCGGACTTTTATTAAAATTGAGAACTGTGGACAAACTGTGGACTTTTATAAAAATTAATACTGTGGACAAACTGTGGACTTTTATAAAAATTAATACTGAGGACAAACTGCAGACTTTTATAAAAATTAATACTGTGGACAAACTGTGGACTTTTAAAAAAATTAATACTGTGGACAAACTGCGGACTTTTTAAAAATTGAGAACTGTGGACAAACTGTGGACTTTTATAAAAACTAATACTGAGGACAAACTGCGGACTTTTATAAAAATTAATACTGTGGACAAACTGCGGACTTTTATAAAAATTAATACTGTGGACAAACTGTGGATTTTTAAAAAAAATAATACTGTGGACAAACTGCGGACTTTTATAAAAATTAATACTGTGGACAAACTGTGGACTTTTAAAAAAACTAATACTGTGGACAAACTGCGGACTTTTTTAAAAATTGAGAACTGTGGACAAACTGTGGACTTTTATAAAAATTAATACTGTGGACAAACTGCGGACTTTTATAAAAATTAATACTGTGGACAAACTGCGGACTTTTATGAAAATTAATACTGTGGACAAACTGTGGACTTTTAAAAAAATTAATACTGTGGACAAACTGCGGACTTTTATTAAAATTGAGAACTGTGGACAAACTGTGGACTTTTATAAAAATTAATACTGTGGACAAACTGCGAACTTTTATTAAAATTGAGAACTGTGGACAAACTGTGGACTTTTATAAAAATTAATACTGTGAACAAACTGCGAACTTTTATTAAAATTGAGAACTGTGGACAAACTGTGGACTTTTATAAAAATTAATACTGTGGACAAACTGCGGACTTTTATTAAAATTGAGAACTGTGGACAAACTGTGGACTTTTATAAAAATTAATACTGTGGACAAACTGTGGACTTTTATAAAAATTAATACTGTGGACAAACTGCGGACTTTTATAAAAATTAATACTGTGGACAAACTGTGGACTTTTAAAAAAAATTAATACTGTGGACAAACTGCGGACTTTTTTAAAAATTGAGATCTGTGGACAAACTGTGGACTTTTATAAAAATTAATACTGTGGACAAACTGCGGACTTTTATAAAAATTAATACTGTGGACAAACTGTGGACTTTTAAAAAAAATTAATACTGTGGACAAACTGTGGACTTTTATAAAAATTAATACTGTGGACAAACTGTGGACTTTTAAAAAAAATTAATACTGTGGACAAACTGCGGACTTTTATAAAAATTAATACTGTGGACAAACTGTGGACTTTTAAAAAAAATTAATACTGTGGACAAACTGCGGACTTTTTTAAAAATTGAGATCTGTGGACAAACTGTGGACTTTTATAAAAATTAATACTGTGGACAAACTGCGGACTTTTTTAAAAATTGAGATCTGTGGACAAACTGTGGACTTTTATAAAAATTAATACTGTGGACAAACTGCGGACTTTTATGAAAATTAATACTGTGGACAAACTGCGGACTTTTAAAAAAATTAATACTGTGGACAAACTGCGGACTTTTATAAAAATTAATACTGTGGACAAACTGTGGACTTTTAAAAAAAATTAATACTGTGGACAAACAGCGGACTTTTTTAAAAATTGAGAACTGTGGACAAACTGTGGACTTTTATAAAAATTAATACTGTGGACAAACTGCGGACTTTTATAAAAATTAATACTGTGGACAAACTGCGGACTTTTATAAAAATTAATACTGTGGACAAACTGCGGACTTTTATAAAAATTAATACTGTGGACAAACTGTGGACTTTTATAAAAATTAATACTGTGGACAAACTGCGGACTTTTATGAAAATTAATACTGAGGACAAACTGTGGACTTTTATAAAAATTAATACTGTGGACAAACTGTGGGCTTTTAAAAAAATTAATACTGTGGACAAACTGCGGACTTTTTTAAAAATTGAGAACTGTGGACAAACTGTGGACTTTTATAAAAATTAATACTGTGGACAAACTGCGGACTTTTATGAAAATTAATACTGAGGACAAACTGCGGACTTTTATAAAAATTAATACTGTGGACAAACTGCGGACTTTTATAAAAATTAATACTGTGGACAAACTGTGGACTTTTATAAAAATTAATACTGTGGACAAACTGCGGACTTTTATAAAAATTAATACTGTGGACAAACTGTGGACTTTTAAAAAAATTAATACTGTGGACAAACTGCGGACTTTTATAAAAATTAATACTGTGGACAAACAGTGGACTTTTAAAAAAATTAATACTGTGGACAAACTGCGGACTTTTATAAAAATTAATACTGTGGACAAACTGTGGACTTTTATATAAATTAATACTGTGGACAAACTGCGGACTTTTTTAAAAATTGAGATCTGTGGACAAACTGTGGACTTTTATAAAAATTAATACTGTGGACAAACTGCGGACTTTTTAAAAATTAATACTGTGGACAAACTGTGGACTTTTAAAAAAAATTAATACTGTGGACAAACTGTGGACTTTTATAAAAATTAATACTGTGGACAAACTGTGGACTTTTATAAAAATTAATACTGTGGACAAACTGCGGACTTTTTAAAAATTAATACTGTGGACAAACTGTGGACTTTTAAAAAAAATTAATACTGTGGACAAACTGTGGACTTTTATAAAAATTAATACTGTGGACAAACTGCGGACTTTTATAAAAATTAATACTGTGGACGAACTGTGGACTTTTAAAAAAACTAATACTGTGGACAAACTGCGGACTTTTTTAAAAATTGAGATCTGTGGACAAACTGTGGACTTTTATAAAAATTAATACTGTGGACAAACTGCGGACTTTTATTAAAATTGAGAACTGTGGACAAACTGTGGACTTTTATAAAAATTAATACTGTGGACAAACTGCGAACTTTTATTAAAATTGAGAACTGTGGACAAACTGTGGACTTTTATAAAAATTAATACTGTGGACAAACTGCGAACTTTTATTAAAATTGAGAACTGTGGACAAACTGTGGACTTTTATAAAAATTAATACTGTGGACAAACTGCGGACTTTTATAAAAATTAATACTGTGGACAAACTGCGGACTTTTATAAAAATTAATACTGTGGACAAACTGTGGACTTTTAAAAAAACTAATACTGTGGACAAACTGCGGACTTTTTTAAAAATTGAGATCTGTGGACAAACTGTGGACTTTTATAAAAATTAATACTGTGGACAAACTGCGGACTTTTATTAAAATTGAGAACTGTGGACAAACTGTGGACTTTTATAAAAATTAATACTGTGGACAAACTGCGAACTTTTATTAAAATTGAGAACTGTGGACAAACTGTGGACTTTTATAAAAATTAATACTGTGGACAAACTGCGAACTTTTATTAAAATTGAGAACTGTGGACAAACTGTGGACTTTTATAAAAATTAATACTGTGGACAAACTGTGGACTTTTAAAAAAATTAATACTGTGGACAAACTGCGGACTTTTATAAAAATTAATACTGTGGACAAACTGTGGACTTTTAAAAAAACTAATACTGTGGACAAACTGCGGACTTTTTTAAAAATTGAGATCTGTGGACAAACTGTGGACTTTTATAAAAATTAATACTGTGGACAAACTGCGGACTTTTATTAAAATTGAGAACTGTGGACAAACTGTGGACTTTTATAAAAATTAATACTGTGGACAAACTGCGAACTTTTATTAAAATTGAGAACTGTGGACAAACTGTGGACTTTTATAAAAATTAATACTGTGGACAAACTGCGAACTTTTATTAAAATTGAGAACTGTGGACAAACTGTGGACTTTTATAAAAATTAATACTGTGGACAAACTGCGAACTTTTATTAAAATTGAGAACTGTGGACAAACTGTGGACTTTTATAAAAATTAATACTGTGGACAAACTGCGAACTTTTATTAAAATTGAGAACTGTGGACAAACTGTGGACTTTTATAAAAATTAATACTGTGGACAAACTGTGGACTTTTAAAAAAACTAATACTGTGGACAAACTGCGGACTTTTTTAAAAATTGAGATCTGTGGACAAACTGTGGACTTTTATAAAAATTAATACTGTGGACAAACTGCGGACTTTTATTAAAATTGAGAACTGTGGACAAACTGTGGACTTTTATAAAAATTAATACTGTGGACAAACTGCGAACTTTTTTAAAAATTGAGATCTGTGGACAAACTGTGGACTTTTATTAAAATTGAGAACTGTGGACAAATTGCGGACTTTTATGAAAATTGAGAACTGTGGACAAACTGTGGACTTTTATAAAAATTAATACTGTGGACAAACTGCGGACTTTTATTAAAATTGAGAACTGTGGACAAACTGTGGACTTTTATAAAAATTAATACTGTGGACAAACTGCGAACTTTTTTAAAAATTGAGATCTGTGGACAAACTGTGGACTTTTATTAAAATTGAGAACTGTGGACAAATTGCGGACTTTTATGAAAATTGAGAACTGTGGACAAACTGTGGACTTTTAAAAAAATTAATACTGTGGACAAACTGCGGACTTTTATAAAAATTAATACTGTGGACAAACTGTGGACTTTTAAAAAAACTAATACTGTGGACAAACTGCGGACTTTTTTAAAAATTGAGATCTGTGGACAAACTGTGGACTTTTATAAAAATTAATACTGTGGACAAACTGCGAACTTTTATTAAAATTGAGAACTGTGGACAAACTGTGGACTTTTATAAAAATTAATACTGTGGACAAACTGCGAACTTTTATTAAAATTGAGAACTGTGGACAAACTGTGGACTTTTATAAAAATTAATACTGTGGACAAACTGTGGACTTTTAAAAAAATTAATACTGTGGACAAACTGCGGACTTTTATATAAATTAATACTGTGGACAAACTGCGGACTTTTATTAAAATTGAGAACTGTGGACAAACTGTGGACTTTTATAAAAATTAATACTGTGGACAAACTGCGAACTTTTATTAAAATTGAGAACTGTGGACAAACTGTGGACTTTTATAAAAATTAATACTGTGGACAAACTGCGAACTTTTATTAAAATTGAGAACTGTGGACAAACTGTGGACTTTTATAAAAATTAATACTGTGGACAAACTGCGAACTTTTATTAAAATTGAGAACTGTGGACAAACTGTGGACTTTTATAAAAATTAATACTGTGGACAAACTGTGGACTTTTAAAAAAATTAATACTGTGGACAAACTGCGGACTTTTTAAAAATTGAGAACTGTGGACAAACTGTGGACTTTTATAAAAATTAATACTGTGGACAAACTGCGAACTTTTATTAAAATTGAGAACTGTGGACAAACTGTGGACTTTTATAAAAATTAATACTGTGGACAAACTGTGGACTTTTATAAAAATTAATACTGTGGACAAACTGTGGACTTTTAAAAAAATTAATACTGTGGACAAACTGTGGACTTTTAAAAAAATTAATACTGTGGACAAACTGCGGACTTTTATAAAAATTAATACTGTGGACAAACTGTGGACTTTTAAAAAAATTAATACTGTGGACAAACTGCGGACTTTTTTAAAAATTGAGAACTGTGGACAAACTGTGGACTTTTATAAAAATTAATACTGTGGACAAACTGCGGACTTTTATAAAAATTAATACTGTGGACAAACTGCGGACTTTTATGAAAATTAATACTGAGGACAAACTGCGGACTTTTATAAAAATTAATACTGTGGACAAACTGCGGACTTTTATGAAAATTAATACTGTGGACAAACTGCGGACTTTTTTAAAAATTGAGAACTGTGGACAAACTGTGGACTTTTATAAAAATTAATACTGTGGACAAACTGCGGACTTTTATAAAAATTAATACTGTGGACAAACTGTGGACTTTTAAAAAAATTAATACTGTGGACAAACTGCGGACTTTTTTAAAAATTGAGAACTGTGGACAAACTGTGGACTTTTATAAAAACTAATACTGTGGACAAACTGCGGACTTTTATAAAAATTAATACTGTGGACAAACTGCGGACTTTTATGAAAATTAATACTGAGGACAAACTGCGGACTTTTATAAAAATTAATACTGTGGACAAACTGCGGACTTTTAAAAAAATTAATACTGTGGACAAACTGCGGACTTTTTTAAAAATTGAGAACTGTGGACAAACTGTGGACTTTTATAAAAATTAATACTGTGGACAAACTGCGGACTTTTATAAAAATTAATACTGTGGACAAACTGTGGACTTTTAAAAAAATTAATACTGTGGACAAACTGCGGACTTTTTTAAAAATTGAGAACTGTGGACAAACTGTGGACTTTTATAAAAACTAATACTGTGGACAAACTGCGGACTTTTATAAAAATTAATACTGTGGACAAACTGCGGACTTTTATGAAAATTAATACTGTGGACAAACTGCGGACTTTTTTAAAAATTGAGAACTGTGGACAAACTGTGGACTTTTATAAAAATTAATACTGTGGACAAACTGCGGACTTTTATAAAAATTAATAGTGTGGACAAACTGCGGACTTTTATAAAAATTAATACTGTGGACAAACTGTGGACTTTTAAAAAAATTAATACTGTGGACAAACTGCGGACTTTTTTAAAAATTGAGAACTGTGGACAAACTGTGGACTTTTATAAAAACTAATACTGTGGACAAACTGCGGACTTTTTTTAAAATTGAGAACTGTGGACAAACTGCGGACTTTTAAAAAAATTAATACTGTGGACAAACTGCGGACTTTTATAAAAATTAATACTGTGGACAATCTGCGGACTTTTATTAAAATTGAGAACTGTGGACAAACTGCGGACTTTTATAAAAATTAATACTGTGGACAAACTGCGGACTTTTATAAAAATTAATACTGTGGACAATCTGCGGACTTTTATTAAAATTGAGAACTGTGGACAAACTGCGGACTTTTATAAAAATTAATACTGTGGACAAACTGTGGACTTTTTTTAAAATTGAGAACTGTGGACAAACTGCGGACTTTTATAAAAATTAATACTGTGGACAAACTGTGGACTTTTATAAAAATTAATACTGTGGACAGACTGTGGACTTTTATTAAAATTGAGAACTGTGGACAAACTGTGGACTTTTATAAAAATTAATACTGTGGACAAACTGCGGACTTTTATAAAAATTAATACTGTGGACAATCTGCGGACTTTTATTAAAATTGAGAACTGTGGACAAACTGCGGACTTTTATAAAAATTAATACTGTGGACAAACTGTGGACTTTTATAAAAATTGATACTGTGGACAAACTGCGGACTTTTTTAAAAATTGAGAACTGTGGACAAACTGTGGACTTTTATAAAAATTAATACTGTGGACAAACTGCGGACTTTTATAAAAATTAATACTGTGGACAAACTGCGGACTTTTATAAAAATTAATACTGTGGACAAACTGCGGACTTTTATTAAAATTGAGAACTGTGGACAAACTGCGGACTTTTATAAAAATTAATACTGTGGACAAACTGTGGACTTTTATAAAAATTAATACTGTGGACAAACTGCGAACTTTTATTAAAATTGAGAACTGTGGACAAACTGTGGACTTTTAAAAAAATTAATACTGTGGACAAACTGCGGACTTTTATAAAAATTAATACTGTGGACAAACTGCGGACTTTTATAAAAATTAATACTGTGGACAAACTGCGGACTTTTATGAAAATTAATACTGAGGACAAACTGCGGACTTTTTTAAAAATTGAGAACTGTGGACAAACTGTGGACTTTTATAAAAATTAATACTGTGGACAAACTGCGGACTTTTATAAAAATTAATACTGTGGACAAACTGCGGACTTTTATGAAAATTAATACTGTGGACAAACTGCGGACTTTTTTAAAAATTGAGAACTGTGGACAAACTGTGGACTTTTATAAAAATTAATACTGTGGACAAACTGCGGACTTTTATTAAAATTGAGAACTGTGGACAAACTGCGGACTTTTATAAAAATTAATACTGTGGACAAACTGTGGACTTTTATAAAAATTAATACTGTGGACAAACTGTGGACTTTTATAAAAATTAATACTGTGGACAGACTGTGGACTTTTATTAAAATTGAGAACTGTGGACAAACTGTGGACTTTTATAAAAATTAATACTGTGGACAATCTGCGGACTTTTATAAAAATTAATATTGTGGACAAACTGCGGACTTTTATAAAAATTAATACTGTGGACAAACTACGGACTTTTATAAAAATTAATACTGTGGACAAACTGCGGACTTTTATAAAAATTAATACTGTGGACAAACTGCGGACTTTTATTAAAATTGAGAACTGTGGACAAACTGCGGACTTTTATAAAAATTAATACTGTGGACAAACTGTGGACTTTTATAAAAATTAATACTGTGGACAGACTGTGGACTTTTATTAAAATTGAGAACTGTGGACAAACTGTGGACTTTTATAAAAATTAATACTGTGGACAAACTGCGGACTTTTATTAAAATTGAGAACTGTGGACAAACTGCGGACTTTTATAAAAATTAATACTGTGGACAAACTGTGGACTTTTATAAAAATTAATACTGTGGACAAACTGTGGACTTTTATAAAAATTAATACTGTGGACAGACTGTGGACTTTTATTAAAATTGAGAACTGTGGACAAACTGTGGACTTTTATAAAAATTAATACTGTGGACAATCTGCGGACTTTTATAAAAATTAATATTGTGGACAAACTGCGGACTTTTATAAAAATTAATACTGTGGACAAACTACGGACTTTTATAAAAATTAATACTGTGGACAAACTGCGGACTTTTATAAAAATTAATACTGTGGACAAACTGCGGACTTTTATAAAAATTAATACTGTGGACAAACGGCGGACTTTTATAAAAATTAATACTGTGGACAAACTGCGGACTTTTATAAAAATTAATACTGTGGACAAACTGTGGACTTTTATTAAAATTGAGAACTGTGGACAAACTGTGGACTTTTATAAAAATTAATACTGTGGACAAACTGCGGACTTTTATAAAAATTAATACTGTGGACAATCTGCGGACTTTTATAAAAATTAATACTGTGGACAAACTGCGGACTTTTATAAAAATTAATACTGTGGACAATCTGCGGACTTTTTAAAAATTGAGAACTGTGGACAAACTGTGGACTTTTATAAAAACTAATACTGAGGACAAACTGCGGACTTTTATAAAAATTAATACTGTGGACAAACTGCGGACTTTTAAAAAAATTAATACTGTGGACAAACTGCGGACTTTTTAAAAATTGAGAACTGTGGACAAACTGTGGACTTTTAAAAAAATTAATACTGTGGACAAACTGCGGACTTTTATAAAAATTAATACTGTGGACAAACTGCGGACTTTTATAAAAATTAATACTGTGGACAATCTGCGGACTTTTATAAAAATTAATACTGTGGACAAACTGCGGACTTTTATAAAAATTAATACTGTGGACAATCTGCGGACTTTTATAAAAATTAATACTGTGGACAAACTGCGGACTTTTATAAAAATTAATACTGTGGACAATCTGCGGACTTTTTAAAAATTGAGAACTGTGGACAAACTGTGGACTTTTATAAAAACTAATACTGAGGACAAACTGCGGACTTTTATAAAAATTAATACTGTGGACAAACTGCGGACTTTTAAAAAAACTAATACTGTGGACAAACTGCGGACTTTTTAAAAATTGAGAACTGTGGACAAACTGTGGACTTTTAAAAAAATTAATACTGTGGACAAACTGCGGACTTTTATAAAAATTAATACTGTGGACAAACTGCGGACTTTTATAAAAATTAATACTGTGGACAATCTGCGGACTTTTATAAAAATTAATACTGTGGACAAACTGCGGACTTTTATAAAAATTAATACTGTGGACAAACTGCGGACTTTTTTAAAAACTGAGAACTGTGGACAAAATGTTGACTTTTTTAAAAATTGTGAACTGTGGACAAACTGTGGACTTTTATAAAAATTAATACTGTGGACAAACTGCGGACTTTTTTAAAAATTGAGAACTGTGGACAAACTGTATACTTTTATAAAAATTAATACTGTGGACAAACTGCGAACTTTTATTAAAATTGAGAACTGTGGACAAACTGTGGACTTTTAAAAAAATTAATACTGTGGACAAACTGCGGACTTTTATAAAAATTAATACTGTGGACAAACTGTGGACTTTTATAAAAATTAATACTGTGGACAAACTGTGGACTTTTATAAAAATTAATACTGAGGACAAACTGCGGACTGTGTTTTTATAAAAATTAATACTGTGGACAATCTGCGGACTTTTATAAAAATTAATACTGTGGACAAACTGCGGACTTTTATAAAAATTAATACTGTGGACAAACTACGGACTTTTATAAAAATTAATACTGTGGACAAACTGCGGACTTTTATAAAAATTGACAACTGTGGACAAACTGTGGACTTTTATTAAAATTGAGAACTGTGGACAAACTGCGGACTTTTATAAAAATTAATACTGTGGACAAACTGCGGACTTTTATAAAAATTAATACTGTGGACAATCTGCGGACTTTTATAAAAATTAATACTGTGGACAAACTGCGGACTTTTATAAAAATTAATACTGTGGACAAACTGCGGACTTTTTTAAAAACTGAGAACTGTGGACAAAATGTTGACTTTTTTAAAAATTGTGAACTGTGGACAAACTGTGGACTTTTATAAAAATTGAGAACTGTGGACAAACTGTGGACTTTTAAAAAAATTAATACTGTGGACAAACTGCGGACTTTTATAAAAATTAATACTGTGGACAAACTGTGGACTTTTATAAAAATTAATACTGTGGACAAACTGTGGACTTTTATAAAAATTAATACTGAGGACAAACTGCGGACTGTGTTTTTATAAAAATTAATACTGTGGACAATCTGCGGACTTTTAAAAAAATTAATACTGTGGACAAACTGCGGACTTTTATAAAAATTAATACTGTGGACAAACTGTGGACTTTTATAAAAATTAATACTGTGGACAAACTGTGGACTTTTATAAAAATTAATACTGAGGACAAACTGCGGACTGTGTTTTTATAAAAATTAATACTGTGGACAAACTGCGGACTTTTATAAAAATTAATACTGTGGACAATCTGCGGACTTTTATAAAAATTAATACTGTGGACAAACTGCGGACTTTTATAAAAATTAATACTGTGGACAAACTGCGGACTTTTTTAAAAACTGAGAACTGTGGACAAACTGTGGACTTTTAAAAAAATTGATACTGTGGACAAACTGCGAACTTTTATTAAAATTGAGAACTGTGGACAAACTGTGGACTTTTAAAAAAATTAATACTGTGGACAAACTGCGGACTTTTATAAAAATTAATACTGTGGACAAACTGTGGACTTTTATAAAAATTAATACTGTGGACAAACTGTGGACTTTTATAAAAATTAATACTGAGGACAAACTGCGGACTGTGTTTTTATAAAAATTAATACTGTGGACAATCTGCGGACTTTTATAAAAATTAATACTGTGGACAAACTGCGGACTTTTATAAAAATTAATACTGTGGACAAACTACGGACTTTTATAAAAATTAATACTGTGGACAAACTGCGGACTTTTAAAAAAATTAATACTGTGGACAAACTGTGGACTTTTATTAAAATTGAGAACTGTGGACAAACTGTGGACTTTTATAAAAATTAATACTGTGGACAAACTGTGGACTTTTATAAAAATTAATACTGTGGACAAACAGCGGACTTTTATAAAAATTAATACTGTGGACAAACTGCGGACTTTTATAAAAATTAATACTGTGGACAATCTGCGGACTTTTATAAAAATTAATACTGTGGACAAACTGCGGACTTTTATAAAAATTAATACTGTGGACAAACTGTGGACTTTTATAGAAATTAATACTGTGTACAAACTGCGGACTTTTATAAAAATTAATACTGTGGACAAACTGCGGACTTTTAAAAAAATTAATACTGTGGACAAACTGCGGACTTTTATTAAAATTGAGAACTGTGGACAAATTGCGGACTTTTATGAAAATTAATACTGTGGACAAACTGCGGACTTTTATAAAAATTAATACTGTGGACAATCTGCGGACTTTTATAAAAATTAATACTGTGGACAAACTGCGGACTTTTAAAAAAATTAATACTGTGGACAAACTGTGGACTTTTATTAAAATTGAGAACTGTGGACAAACTGTGGACTTTTATAAAAATTAATACTGTGGACAAACTGTGGACTTTTATAAAAATTAATACTGTGGACAAACTGCGGACTTTTATAAAAATTAATACTGTGGACAAACTGCGGACTTTTATAAAAATTAATACTGTGGACAATCTGCGGACTTTTATAAAAATTAATACTGTGGACAAACTGCGGACTTTTATAAAAATTAATACTGTGGACAAACTGCGGACTTTTAAAAAAATTAATACTGTGGACAAACTGCGGACTTTTATAAAAATTAATACTGTGGACAATCTGCGGACTTTTATAAAAATTAATACTGTGGACAAACTGCGGACTTTTATAAAAATTAATACTGTGGACAAACTGCGGACTTTTAAAAAAATTAATACTGTGGACAAACTGCGGACTTTTATAAAAATTAATACTGTGGACAAACTGCGGACTTTTATAAAAATTAATACTGTGGACAAACTGCGGACTTTTATAAAAATTAATACTGTGGACAAACTGCGGACTTTTATAAAAATTAATACTGTGGACAAACTGCGGACTTTTATAAAAATTAATACTGTGGACAAACTGCGGACTTTTAAAAAAATTAATACTGTGGACAAACTGTGGACTTTTATTAAAATTGAGAACTGTGGACAAACTGTGGACTTTTATAAAAATTAATACTGTGGACAAACTGTGGACTTTTATAAAAATTAATACTGTGGACAAACTGCGGACTTTTATAAAAATTAATACTGTGGACAAACTGCGGACTTTTAAGAAAATTAATACTATGGACAAACTGCGGACTTTTATAAAAATTAATACTGTGGACAATCTGCGGACTTTTAAAAAACTAATACTGTGGACA